>CANSNZ010000948.1:1962500-2202500 GCA_947646795.1 Beta lomatogona | reverse complement strand
CTCCAATTTCCTTTTCCGGCACATTTTTTAGAATGTTCACACATGAAATCAAACACTTCACTTCTACATTTCAACACCCATGTCAGTATCTATCCTCATATAGTCAATAAAGCTTGCTACAAAATCTAGAAGAAGCCCCAAACTTTGAATTCTCGATCTTCCTCCATTAATGTAACTTGACCAAAGTTCATATTTTTCGAATGATAAACTAAGCAACAAAACATTGGTAGCCTTCAACAAGTTCTATAAATACCGAGTAATCATCCATCATCTAGCCACAAACAAAGAAATCAGAACAAGTTACTATCAAATAGCCAAGAACTTTCATTTTCTCTTTCCTCCATTTTAGCTTTCTTCATCCACTTTTTTGGGCAAGTTGCCGCACCACCACGACGCCACCACCACCTGTTGTGACTTGGTGTACAACAACCGCCAGGCACCAGCCCAATTTCCAACTACCGAACATCTCCGTCGCACCACCAACGACCCACCGTACCCTCGCTCGCACACTCCCTTCCTCTCTCTCGCTATACCCCCTCGCAGCACCCCTCTCTCTCTCTCCTCGACCCATCTGCGTCGCGAACCTCCACCACAAACCAACCACCTTCGCCGCCCCCGAGACCCACCAAGTGCTGCACTAAAGCCTCCATCTCCGGCGAGGCGCTTTTGTCGCCCTTCCTCTGTTCCTTGTCGCAAGGTATGTTCAACATACCTTTCTTACATTTCTTTTCTCTTTCTTACTTTCTCTTTTAAGCCTAAAGTATCTTATTTGTATTTTATTTAATTACTTCTAAAATGTTTGGGCTCTATTTATATATGAGTTAATGAATTGTAACTTAGTTGTTGTCATTAGACTAAGGAGATTAGAGTAAGTATGTAATATAAACTTGTGTATAATACAATCTTTCAAGTAATATGACTTAGTATAAGTATTGGACAAGTTGAGTGAACCAAGTTCATCAAATTTAATACTAGTTAGTCCTATCTTATATTTTGTTAACTCAGTAACAATGACCTTAATTTATTAATATGTACAAATGACGAGTTTTAATTCTATTTAAAGAAATGTAATAACGATAATTATTCAAGTAATACAATAGTACTTATAAAATTTAGGAAATAAATGAATATACATGGTTTCACGATTAAGTTGGTTAATGAGTCATCTTTATAACTATGATAATAACAAATGAAGTAAGTTACAATATTAATAACATTGTTACCAATTATTGGTTAGATTAAGGAAAAAAGGATATTACAGCCTCCCTCGGCTATTAAAGTTACTGCGCAAGATTTGAGGTAACGTGTACTGCTAACACCCGCACTCCCTTTATTTCCAACTATGTTTATGATGCTTTTATATAATGTTTATGCTATGTTATTTATAGTGTGCGGGATATAAAATGTTTGCTATGTAATTGATGTTTATAAATGATTTGAAGCTATGAGAAGTATGATGATTTGATGACGATTATGCAATGACTTTACTATGATTTCTGAGAACCACTTAAAAGACACGAAACATGATAAATAAAAGTGAAAGATGGTGAATGGCAGTACTATGTTATCTGGGCCGTGCACGTATCGTTTTGTTATATGGCAGCAACGCCACCTTCTGATAATGTACTTGGTGGCTTTGCCTTCTGTTACGATCTATGGCATTATATGCCACCTTCTGATGGGGGACTTATGTCCTCGGTGGCTTTGCCTTCTGTTTTACTCGCCAAGTAACCAAAGAAAGTTTTCTGATAATGAATGTGATAATGGAGATTATACTCATGAACGACAAGGTATATGAATCTTAAAATCCTGATTTGAAGTGCATGTTTACGAAATGGTTTGACTATATTCTCTCCTCCCTGTTTGCAAATAAAATGAATTGAAATGAATTTACGTTGTTAGAGTAGTATGTTACTGAGCCTCGACTCATGACGTTTTGTTTTTCTGTTTTAAGTATGCATATGAAGATGGGATGGCGTAGCAGTGAGGAATAGTTTACTTTAAATTATGCGACTATGACAGTTATATAATCTAAGTTATAAACAGTAAATTACGCAAATCTAGTAATGCTTAACTTAACTATATATATTTCTAGATTTACTATAACTTTTATAACATGTTTAGTTTATGAAGGAATGTTTGTATTGTATTTATCCGAATGGAAAGTACGGCAGTGACGCACCGACTAAGCAAGCTAGGTCTTCCGCTGCTAATCCTTAAATTAATTTACCTAATAATGATGTTTAGAAGTCAAGGCGTTACAGAATCCCCTAAAACCATCACTATTTTGGTCGGTTCCCTTCAACACGTCTTCTCCGATCCACACTCTAAATACGTCGAAATGAGTGCATGATCTTCATCTACACTCCATTAAAACTTCGGTGTTGTGACTTTTTTTGAAGGAGTGGCTTTAAGTTCTTGTGATTGGACATCTATCTAATACATCGTCTTCATGAGATTGTCCATGTTGTTGTGAAAAATGTAGGGATATAGGAAAAGATGATTGAGCTTGTTGTTGGGACAGATGATGAGAACTTTGTGGAGATTGATGAGTAGATTGTTAAGAATTTTGGTAATTCGATTGGCTTTGAAAAAACATAAACATTCTTTGGAATTCCGGATTTTGTAGAACACTTGGATATATTTGAAAATTGTTTTGGTGATTTTGTGGGTGGTTTGGATAATTTTGGGAATAAGAATTATTTTGGGAGTAAGGATTATTTCCATATTGGTGATTTGGATTATTTTCGGAGTATGAGTTATTAGGATTATTTGAATTTTTTATCCATAATATTGGCTTAATATAAATAATTTTAGGTAGGAGAGCGTAATTAGAAAGAAAAGTAGGGTAGGGAGAAATATGGTAAAATATATGAAATTCGGGCTCAATTTATCGATAAAAATATTTTATAGCCGTTATTCTAATTTCTTATTATAAGCTGATTTTTTTTATTAACGTTACAAAATTTTGTAAATTTGCAATATTACCGTTAAATCACCCAAAAGAAACTACAGCACAACAGCTCACTACACTCCTTCCTTTTACGTGTGGCAGCAGATTTGCTGCTCAGTGGCCTTTCATTCAACTCGCGTGAACACATGCTGGCCCAAGCGAGAGATTTGCTGTCAGTGGCCTCTGACGTGCGTCAGAGCCACTGACAGCAAATCTCTTACTTGGGCCAACATGTGTTCACGTGAGTTGGAAACGCACAACTGCACTCTTCTCCACCTCTATCTCCTTCTCCACCTCTATCTCCTTCTGCCTTTTCTTTTATACTCAGCGTTTAACTAGTTTTCAAAAAAAAAATTGTTCGCCCAGTTTTCTTCGCCACGCGGCGAGTCACTACTCGTCCTATGCACGCCATTCGAGGTGCATTTGGTTTGGCAGTCTGGACCAGCCAACTCCAAGGGCCAATCACCCCAATAGTCAAACCAAGTAAAGCAAGTCTTACTTTTTCCGAGACTAACAAAAACCTACCCCATTGCTCATGCTCTTATGTACTTCTTATGGATAATATATCAAAAATTTATTATTATATTATTGGTGTGCTACTAACAATGTCATTCAGAGATCTTCAAACTTTCCCACCATTCCCACCACTTACATCTTCGAATCATTGGTATCCTCCTCAACGTGGCTTCATGAAGCTGAACACGGATGGTAATTGGCTCGGTCTTTAGAAGGCTGCTGGTGGTGGCATTTTAAAGATGGGAAAGTGGTTATTGGTATATTGGATACTCTATGAAGTTAGCTACTGCTTCTCCACTTGCTGGAAAGCTTCTTGCAATTAGGGAAGGCGTCAAGCTGGCAAAGGAGTACAATGTAGCTAAGCTTGAGCTTGAAACTGATGCTCTTTCACTGAAAAGTATGCTGGAAAACTATAAGGATTACTTAAATCACGACTCACGAGCTTGTTTTTGTGTTACGCGATGTTATTACTCTTATGGGTCAAGATTGGGCTGTCTGTATTAAGCATATCAAGATGGGAACAGGGGGGCTCATCGTCTAGCTCAGTTTGGTATTCAAATGTGTAGCAAGAAAAGAAATTGCATTTCGTGGTTCCCATGAAAGCTTTTGAAGTGTATGATGTTGATTTGAAGATGATGAATTCAATGCTCCTATTGGCAATGATGCGACTACTTCCTCCAACCATCCTGTTCATGAGGTTGCGGAAAATCAATTGACTTATAATCCTGTTATTGTCATTCGGACTCTTAAATGTTTGGTTGCAAGGGTTGTAAGAACTGTGTACTTGTTTGTTTGGCTTTTCTGGGAGTTTTTTTGTCTAGGATGGTTATGAAGGATATTGTAGCTCAGTTATGTAATATCTTGTCTGTTAAACTTTGGGCCTTTCCTGGGCTATTTAAATTAATGTTCTCTAATTTGTGTCAACAAAAATTATTATTATATTATTAATAGCTATATTTTTCAAGTATTAAATAAAATATGATTATAAACCTAAAATTACGATAATTTTTTAAGTGAATAAAAAGCAAAAAAAAAAAAGTGAAAGTCGGTCCAAACGATCCAGCAGACCGGCATCATACCAGCTTTTCCTAATCCTGTTTATGTTTCTAAAATTATGAGTTTTTTTTTCCTCAGTACGGTCTTATAATCCATTTATTTTAGAAGCTGAATAAACATGTGCCAAATTTAGAGAGCAAAGTGTCGAATTAGGGACTAAGATTTTAAGAATTGGAAATATGCGTAAGATGTTTTCTTTTGGCATTATCCAACTATTATATTATGATCATTGTTTGTGATTTACATATTAGGGAAATGTAATCACATTGTAATCCAATTAGATTCATATCAATAAATATTTTAGAAACATCAAATTTTATAATATATACAAATACAAAATTAAAGATATTAATGCTTAAAAAATTTATTAGTAATCGTAAAATGTTAAGGTGTAGCTATTTTAGTTAGACACAAGAAGTATTACCTATAACAGTTTTTCACCAAATGCCCCCCGAGGTTTCACGTAATTGACAATAGACCCTCCAATTTTTAGGTATTCATTAAATACCCCCGACTTTCACACTAATAATACAACATGCCCTTTTGACTAATGGAAGATTAACATCGTTAGTCATTAGCTCCTAATTAACCCCTAACTTTAATTAAATCTAATTAACTAAATAACTCTAACTCTTAATTAACCCTAATTCACCATTCCTCCATAACCAATCTACCAGTCACTGACGGGCTCGTTATTGTAATTTGTAACATGCCAAAAATAAGCTAAACTGATCAATATAGAGCAAGTCAAGGATCAAACCACATGCAAGTAGGGTCAAGCAACGATAAACTTATCAATTGCAATGAGCTAAACCTATTTTTGTTTTTTTAAGTGAAATAGATACTAAGGTCTAAAATCTAAAATAAACTAGAAATTCTAACTTGAACTAATAAAAATAGAATGAAGGATGTAAATCAAAGGTAAATGAACTAGGTAATTGGGGGAATTCACAATCAATTAATTAATCCACACATTTGAAATCAAGGCCAAGGGGAATCACAATGCGAGTCTTAGCAAGGGGAAAAATCATCAACAAAGTCCCTAATTGCTCTCCCGATGTAATTAGGGAAGCTCGATTAGTTGCTCATGGCCTATTCTCTTGGCATGATTAACTATTCTAGCCATTTCATGAACAAGATGATTAATTAAGAAACCTTAAGTCAAAAAATGTTTATTTTCATGGAAATCTCAATCTAACAACCAAACCTAGTCTACCTAGCTTCATTTTCCAATCCTTCAGTAGAGGTTCATAAATACAAGCTAGATGGTGATCAATCACCCAACAAACCAAAGAAATCAAGTTTGATCATCAAGCTAAATCCCAATATCAAACCCCTTAACCTAGATTGACGATCTAAGGACCTATTGAAACCTAAATAATGTCAAGATTCCAAGTCGGAACATCAATATGGAATAGATTAAGTAGTTTTAATGCTCCCTCTGTTTTTCTAGCACAAATACAACTTTGACTTTCACCATCCCGAACATATAAAAATTAACCATTATAGATTAATTTTTATCTCAAAATTTAATAAGAAGTACCTTAGAAGATATTAGCGAGATAATATTATTGTTGCTTGTTGGAAAACTGGAGAAATTGTTGCCAGCAATATATTGTTAAAAAGTCTCTTGTGTAAACAAAGTCTAAAATCGACTACAACATAATTCTCCATATTACTGAATTTAATATTGGAACATTTATTTGGGTCTTGATTAGCATAAATAAGCATGTGTGGTGATGAAAGCACTAAAGTATACTTCATGCATATGAATATATTATTAATGGAAATTCACAAAGAAACATGAAAAAGAGACTAAGAGTTAGAATATACAATAAAGTACGACCTCTTTGATGATCTACATCATGACAAGTACAGTGTTGGTAAAATAAGGAATTATTTAAAATAGACCCTCAAGAGTTATACCTTTATCACCTGGATGTTGAATAACGATCTGCAGGAGGAGCAATCTTCAAGAAGGAAATGCGAAATTAATGGAGATTCGACTGTGTTAATGGAGCTTGAATGTATCTGATTATGTATTTGAGAGTATTCAATGTTTGAGATTGTTTTGGATATGAAGTATGATTAGGGATGGCAGTGGGGCGGGTCAAGTAGGAGACCCGCCCCATCCCCGCCCAATTGGGGCGGGGATGGGTCTAGGTTTGGTGGGGATGGGGCGGGGATGGGGATTAAAATTGTACCCGCAATGGGTGGTGGAGCGGGTGTGGATTTTATGCTATACCCGCCCCATCCCCGCCCGCCCCGCCCCATCCCCGCCCCGCATATTTATTATTAAAATCCTAGTTATATACTTATATTATTAATAATTCTATTTTGCAAATTATAAATCTGTCAAGGAAAAAAAAAGGGTCTTGAGGACTTTGAGTTTTGACCCAAGCCATCAGTAGCCCATAACATGAGAAGACTAAAGGAGTAAAAAACTAAAAGTCCTAAATGGCTAAATCTGTCTAAAGAGTAAAGAAGTCTGAAGAGTTTGAAAATTTTAGGGTTTTAGGACTGCAGCCACTCATGACTCAACACTCCCTCTTCTCTCAGCCACTATCAACTGTGACTACCTCTTCTCTCACGGCCATTGCAAACTGATCGGTGCTCGGTTTTTTTGGTCGATGAACTGCTCGCCTGCCCTGTGGTATCACTAATTGAACTTTGAAGGTAATTGGTTTTAGGTTTCTTCTTAATTATTTTTGGATCCGTCTCATTTTTTTTCATAAGTTTTTGTTCCAGTAATATTGTTGTTGCCTAATTGAAAAAGTTCATGATGAATCTGTTGCCTAAGAATCTTAAAAGTTCTAGTAATTTTATCAAATGGTTAAAGATTGCCATTCAATGATTTGTTCTCATTCAATGAAAGTGGTGTATATAGTATATACCACGGATTGCCCAGTACTAATAAACTTTTATTCATATGTTTAATTTTTTTTTTAACCTTGGTTTGTATTCTTATGTTTAATTTTGGAATTGTCCCCTTTTTCTGTTGCTGATGCCGTAATTATGTTTCGTACTAGGTTCAATTGTTTAAGCACTAGTTGATTTTTAATAATACAGTTTATTTATCGGAGGTGATTAATTTTTATTTTCTGTATAGGTGTCATAATTTATTTGTCAATTATTGATTTATTTATTCTATTGTTAAAAGACTGATTCCCATTGATATTTTTTCACAGTTGGTTCTGTGAAAAAATTGATTAGAATTTTTTTTTTTGATACATTATTTTGAATACAGGGATTGTTCATGGCAGATTTTTTGGTGGATTTTTTGCGGGGATGAAGTGGGTATGACGCGGGTACGATGCGGGTGCGGGGGTGGGGCGGGGGTGGGGCTGGAATTTTCCCCCGCAATGGGTGGTGGGGCGGGGATGGGGATGGAATCTTCCCCCGCAATGGGTGGTGGGGCGGGGATGGGATGGGAATTCTATGCGGGTGCGGGGGTGGGGGTACCATCCTCCGCACCCGCCCCGCCCAATTGCCATCCCTAAGTATGATGAAGTATGTCGTTCAAAAGTCTTGGAAAAATTCTTCCAAATTAACAAAATATAGGCTTATTTATAAGAAAACAAGTTCGGAAATTGAGCGGAGAAAATTGAAAAAGGCGTGTGCCTGGCTGTTGCACTCCCCACAGTCATCGTGTGCCTAGCACACCACCCCTGTGTCTGGCGCAGTAAGCCTGCACGCCACACAAACTTTTAAATTTGCGCATATTCTGGTTGAGTTTCTGCGTTTAAACTGCCTCTATGTTGCGCGCGTGCATTCTGGTGCACGGAACGCAACGTAGATCTGAGCGGTTTTTTATATTTAATTTGTTTATCCTTTACTAAAGTATTATCTTTTGGAGTTCAGAAATCATAAATCTTAAAGAATAAAAATTTAATTTTCATAATATCTTTGAACTTAGAAAATATTTATTAATTATCGAGAATAATTAATATTTATAAAAAATACAATTAATTGTCAAAAATTATTAATTGGGCTTTATGACAAAATTTAGGTACCTTGTAATTTTTGTAGTGTAGGTACCTTGTAATATTGATTGCATAACTTGTCGCTAAAAGTTAGTCTTTTATGTGTTTCCTGAACCAACCTAGTCTAAATATTTTTAGGGTGTATAAAATATTATATGATTATTCTTTGGCATAAAATTTGTTGTGAATCGATATTAAGTAGAGGCCAGCAATGGGCAACATGGTTCCTTACTGTGTTGTACCCTCACCTCCGAACTCAAACTTTGGTTCATTTTGAACATCTATGGAGTCAGGTTGGGGAAATCTACATTGGATAAGTCCCTAAGATGTCCCTATAGTTTTCAATATCCAATTAGGTTTATAAGTTTTCCTTTAAAAAAATTGTTGGCGACTTCAAAACAATTTTCAATAAAACCTTTATAATGGCGTAGTCAAATCAAATACGAACTCACACTGCGTAGGCGAAATAAAATCACACCTATAATTTGGCGACTTCACTGAGGAGGATTTTAAAAAATTAATTTTTTTAAAAATGAGTGGGTGAAACTTGAAAAATACGATTCATTCTCTTTTTATGCCTTTGAATAATATACAGTTTTGCATATGCATGGGTATTGTTTCAGCCGCCATAAGGACAATCTACCTTGCCTCATTAGCACATGTTCAATGTGTGAGGTCATCCCTAGGGGGGGGGGTTTGCGCTTCGTCCTTCCAAAAAGCTTCCTGAGCGATAGTGTTGGATCTTAGTCATAAGCAAACCTACCCAACCATGGCATTGCTCTCCTGTTCCTCACTTGAGAACTGGAGTGCGTCTTACAGGTGGCCACTTCTTTAAGCAGGAGTACGAAGCGTGGGATCAATCTCTTAGTCATGGACCCTTTTCAGCATTAACCTAAACCTGACCATAGTTTCAAACATAGAACTGGACTTTAGGTTGGAACTTTTGCATACATGTTATATGACATTTGCCTGTGATTGCAATTTTGCCTGTTAATATCTTGTCAAATTGTCATTATTATGCATTGTACCTAAAAGTAGCGTCTAAATAACAAACAAAAGTTCGTCAACTGGCCATAACATCGACTAAATCCCCGAAAAACATGTCAGGGGAGTAGTGCGCCAAGCGCATTAAATTGCACCTGGAGCACCATTCCCGTGCCAGACGCACAACTGTGAGTCGTGCGCAGCAATGCTGCGCGGCACGCAGTCTGTGCATTGCGTGCTTTTCTTTGATTTCGTTGTCGTGATGGTCGATTCTATGTTCGGTCCGTCTGCATTCGCGTCAAAGCATGTCATTCTAGGGGTCTCACCTAATTCAAGCAAAAAAATCAGTCTTTTCATGCAAGGTCGAGTCTGTCCTAGAAAAAAGTGCATCTAGAAAAAAATGGTCACGTTAGTGTTAGAATCATCATGCATGTCTACCTTCTCCATACTGTTCAACAAATCTTCCCTATCAATCTTACCTTACCATATTCATTTAATTTTCAAAAAACTTACATTTTTTCAAAATCAATCCTACACCCTCTTCTATTCTACTCTTTTTCAAAAGCATTTACTAAACATCATCATACACGACATTTACAAAAATGTTTTTCGAAATTAATCCATCATCTTTTCCTAATAAAAGATAAAAACAAGGAGTTCCTTTCAAAAACGAATTTCAAAAATTCTAAGCCTATTCCAAATACCTTCAATCCAATCCAATCAACCAAATCCAATCCACTTGCATTTTTTCCAGGCCCATATGCATTAGAGCCATTTTTGCTTTTATATTAGGTCCATCTAAATTTAAGTCCAAGTATTCATATTAGGCCCGCTAACATTAGAATCCATCTTAGGCCCATAGAAGTCTAGCCCATGTCAAAATCTAGACCTATTTGCATCTTTATGTGAACCCTAGTCTATGTCAAGCCCAGTCTAAGTCTAATTTCAGTCTATTTCATTCTACGTCCAATCCTTGTCCATTTCCAATGTCAAGCCCATGTACATTTCAAGTCTAAGTTCAAACCAATAAAGGACTAAGTCCAAAATTAGGTCCATATAAGGCCCAACTCATTTCCTAAGTCTAATCTAGTCCATTTCCAAACCCGTATAGGTTAGAAGTCCAAACCATTAAGTCTAGCAAAGCTAGTCATCTTAAAGACCATAACATCACCCTTTGACCTAGCGAAGCTAGTCATCCTTAAGACCATAACATCACCCTTTGACCTAGCAAAGCTAGTCATCCTTAAGACCATAACGACATCCTTTGACCTAGCGAACCATAACGGCACCCATTGACCTAGCGAAGCTAGTCACCCTTTAAGACCATAATGGCACCCTTTAGACCTAGCAAAGCTAGTCACCCATAAGACCATAAAGGCACCCTCCGAGGTTAGCGAAGCTACTCCTACCTCACATCTGTAGCAGTCCAAATCCTCGTGTCTAGTGAAGCTAGCCTCCCCTAAGTCCTTAATGACCCAAAACCTTTAAATCTAGCGAAGCTAGTCCATCTTAGAAAAATCATTGAGTCTGGCGAAGCCAATCCCCCTAGGTCTAGCGAAGCTAGCTAGCATAGGAAATCTTTTTTAGTCTAGTCTGCCTGTAAGTTTAAAGTCTAGTCTAGTCTGCTTGCATAGTCCACTCCTGTCCACATCTGCATATAGTTAGGCTCATGTCACCATCATAACCATAATCATACTCATTCCTAATCATTTCCCATTCTCATTTCCACTTTCATCTTCATTTCTCACCTCTCATTTCCACTTTCATTTCTCCATCCCTCATTTCAATTTCTCATTTTGAAAGCACCATTTCTTAAAATTTACGAGGTCCATTCGATTTGTGTTCAGGACAGGTCGTGATATTATAACTTGGGAACTCCCGATAGAGAGGATACCAGGTCAACCTACTCCCAAACTCGTCAAACGAGTTCTCACCTTTTCAGACGCGTCTTCCGAAACTTCTGAATCATCTGAATCATCATCCGAGATGGGAGACATTTCTGAGCAACTAAATGCAATCATGGATTAGCTTCAACTGATGAACTTCCGTCTTGAGGGACAAGACAAAGAGATCAAAGCATTGAGAGAAAAGTTGATAACTGAGGAAGAAGAGCATGATGACACTCCACCACCACTAGCTCCTATCAAGACTGAGACATTATTGAGATTTGAAAAATTCGAGCAATTGATCCAGTCAATTCCTGCACTCGAGGGTCAGGCTCATGGCCATGACATCATTGATCCTGAACTGAGGGAAAAACTCCCTAAAAAGGTAGCATTGAGTGACCTCCCAAAATTCAAGGGGGTCGAAGACCTAGATGATCATTTGACAGCTTTCTCCATCTCTATGGCTCTTAAGGGCATGAGCAAGGACCTCTTTGCTTATGTCCTTCCCTTGACCTTGGATGCACATCCATCCAAGAGGTTCAGGTCACTGAATAAGACCAAGCTGAATGACTGGGACTATATCAGAGAATAGTTTCACAAACAATACATATACAATACTCGGCTTCCCATTGGCCTTCGTGAGTTGGAGTTAACTAAACAGAACTCCAATGAAGATTTCGTCACCTTCCTTAACAGATGGAGGGAAAAAGTTGCACAAATGACTAACAGGCCATCTCAAGAGGATCAAGTCCGACTAGTGATCCGTAACCTGCAGCCCAAGTATGGGGATCATATTAAATTCCAACCCATAGAGTCTTTCACGAAGCTCTATAAGGTTGGCATGTTGATTGAAGAAGAGGTACAAGCCAACAAGAACAAGGGTTCCAACAACAACAACTCTTTCAAGAAGATTAATAACAACCCTTGTAGCTCTAAAAGCAACGACGTCAATGCCCTAACTACTGAAAAAAGAGGTTATCAAGGGTCTCAAAGAACATTCACTCCATTGGGCATGACTCTAGAAGAAGCCTTCACTAGACTTCATGCAAAAGGAGTACTTCAGCCTCTTGGCCCTACTCCAGACCCTGCTCCTGAGAAAAGATCCAGTAAATGGAATCCTAATGCCTACTGCAAGTACCATCAAGGAAAGGGGCATATGACATCACAGTGTTGGACTTTGAAGCATGCTCTAAAGGATATGGTTGAAGACGGTAGATTGCCAATTCCGCCGGCAGCAAAAGTCAGCAATAGCGGCAACCCCTTGGGCAGTGCCTAAATAATGTCGGGGAATGGTCATTTAGCGCTAGTTTTCTAGGTTGAGTCGGAGAATCCCTCCCCTAGCTCCTTCATTTCCTTTCCTGTCGAGTCTATGTCATTTAGGACTATATTTCTAATAAGCTTCGTTCTATTTATTTCTAATTAATAAAACATTGCATTTTCATTTTCATTTTCATTGGCCTTCCATCATTTCATTTATGCTTCTAATTCAATAATGAAACCTAAATACATAATGAACTTGACTAATAATAATAATAAAAAGAGATCTGAAATAAAAAAAATAATAATAAAGAAAAATGAAAAAAGGACATACTTTGGATCAGGAGTTATTCCCCTCTTCCCTCATAAGCCATCATTTCCATTAGCCAAATAATCCTTTTAAAATCAAAGCTACACAAAATCCGGCAAACCTTCCAATACCCTAAACCATAAAAAACTTATGTGCAAGCCTCACTACAAAAAAAAAAATGTCAGGCAAAATAAATAAAAAAGTGAGTAGATTAAAAGTGTGAAAAAAAAAAAAGCAAAAGCAAAAGAAATTGCACAGGACAAAAAGAAAAAATACAAAAAAGAAAAAGGCAAAGGCAAAATAAATAAAAAGTCAAGCTAGGGGGCTTGCACACAAGTTCTACCCCTCATTCAAATTCCTTCAAATCATCAAAACCTTAGCCATATAATCCAAAATCCTTCAAACCTATATTTATGACCCTTACCTTAGCCCATCCAATTAAACCTTCATCAAACCTAAAGCCTTCAACCTCTCAACCTTTCATCAACCCTAACTCCATATTCAAGGTATGTCCAAGCCCGCTAGGTTGAAAACCCGAAAGGGCGGCCTAAGCAAAAGTTTGGGCACAAAAAAAATATAAAAAAAAAATTAGATCCAGAACTACGAATGGTCTGATTCCGCAAGGATACGTAGGAATCCTCATCTCGAGGTCCGACCTCTAAAATAAAAATAAATTAGTCAAGGTCTAATGATTTGATTTTCTAGAGTTCAGGAGCATGTTCTTTCTAGATCCCGACATAGACTCGAGTCTGCCTAGCCTCGTTAAAGCCTTTTCCCACCTACATCTATTTGAGTCACAAATTTAACCTTTTTATTTTTCAATCCAAACTCTCCTTGTCCCTGAATGACTCTCCGACAATTCCATGATTTCTAGCAATATTTGACTTTGCCTGTGTCAACTCTCCAAAAGAACAATACCAGTGAAAACTCTAAATATTCAAGACAGATCAAGTACATTTCAATCAAGGCTCATAGCGCCTAATTCATGATAAGCTTACCCAAAGTGAGGTTTCCTATATATGTGGTGGTTCCTCCAAATCAAACTCCCGTAGAGTTGTAATTTGCAGATCTCGTTTACGGATTCCCGGTTGTTTACTAAAAATGATTTTCGAAAATCATTCTATCCATTTATGATCATTCTATATCTCTACATATCCAGATCTGCTAGCCTTGCAAAAACCTGACCTTACATTGCAATACATACATCCTAGTCTTGCATAACCGGCCTGACCTTGCATGACGTGTCATCTCCCTTAGCTTTGCATAACCTTAATCCTTGCATAGTGTCTCATGCATCCTTAGAGAGTCTAAGTTTGCATTATTGCATCATTATGTGCTTTGTCGTAGTTGTTTGCACCTATCTGCAAACATCTTCTTCTGTAGGTAATCAGATTGCTTGTAGTTATTGTCCTGCATAATAACTTTGTTTGCAGTATATAGATCAGTTCTAAACTGCAGAGCGTTTAGAATTGTTCTCTGTCCCGACACCGTATACTTTGACTTTTAGTTTCATGGACCTCAGTCAAAGTGGGGGCTTCTGTAGACACATACCGCGATATTAGTTGGCGCAACCTAACGGATGAGCAATCCGAAGAGTCAACCCAAAATCAATTTAAAAATTGCGGTTTTTTCAGCATATACCCCCGACAAATTGGAAAATTCACCATATACACCTAATGTTTCAAATATTCACCATCTACCCCTAAGTTTTCGAAAATGTTCACCAAACACCCTTTTTCTAACGGACGTTAGGTTGCCGTTAATGTAATTTACAATATTGCCATCATTAACCCTCTAATCCCTAATTCTAATCCTAATAATAACCCTAATTCTAACCCTCCCCCAAACCCTAACCCACCCAAAGACACCACCCCTCCTCTTCCCTCCACCTCGGCCCCCACCCCCTCCCCCCCCTCCCCCCCCCCTCCCCCCTCCCTCCACCCCTTCCCTCGATTTCCCCCTCCCCCCTTCCCCGTCGATTTCAGTGGCCGTTGATTTCCCCCTCCACCAGCCCTTCGAAAATAACCGCACGAGTTCGAGTCTCCCCCTTCGAATTTCGAACCTTAAGCTTCGGATCTCGCATCTCGCATAAAAATTGTGCTTCGTGTGTGCTTTCCGGCGATTGGGGACTCAATTTTCGGCGGTTGGGGACTCGACTCGAAGGGGGACTCGAGTCGTGTGGTTGGTCTTTGCGGCGGTGGGGACTGCAGTGGCGGGGGGATCGAGGGAGAGGGAGGGGGATGGGTAGGGCTGCCCGATGGCGGGGGAATCGAGGGGGGAGGAGGGGGTTGGGCGGGGATGCAGTGGCGGGGAATCGAGGGAATGGACGGGGTTGCGGTGGCGGGGGGAGGAGGGGGGGCGGGGGGTGGGGTTGGGCGGGGTTAGAAGGGAAGGGGAGGGTGGGGGGGGGGTGGGTGGAGGGGAGGGGGAGGGTGGGTTAGGGTTAGTGTTTAGATTAGGGTAATAGGGTTAGGGATTAGGGTTTAGATTTTAGGGTTAGGGGTTAATGGTGGCAAAACGGTAAATAAAGCTAATGGTGACTTAACTTCCGTTAGAAAAAGGGTATATGGTGCACAGTTTTGAAAACTCAGGGGTATACGGTGAATATTTGAAACATTAAGGGTATATGGTGAATTTCGTGATTTGTCGGGGGTATATGGTGAAAAACCCGATTTAAATTGTGTTTTGAAATATTATTCTAAAGCCCAATTAATTATTCATGATAATTAATTGTTTTATTTTAAGCCCATAAAATATTTTGAGTCCATTTTAAAATATTTTTAAAGCCCAATTACTTATTTATTATTTTTAATAAATATTTTGATTATTTTTAATAAATATTTTAATCAATGCAAATCAGTTTTTTATTCCGAAAAATTCAATCTCCGAATTTTAAAGATAAAATAATATTTTAAAAACGCGTTTAATGAAAAAGGCTGGCAAATGAGCTGGACGCAGGAGGTGGGCCTAGCGCGCCACGTGCGTGCAGCACATTAGCCGAGCTGTGTCAGGCGCGCCAATGTGCGCTTGACACGTGGATTTGTCACTCACACAGAGTCCTGCGCCTAGCGATGTCCCTGTGTGAGACGCATATTCCTTTTCTATCTTTTTAAATATGCGTGTACACGTGTATACCTCTGATTGGGGGGACCACGTTAGGCGCGCCAATGTGCGCCTGACACGCGCCTCACATGTCAAACCGTGCCTAGCGCAGGGGGCGTGTGAAGCGCAGATTCTTGTTGCCTATAAATACCTGTGATGTCCCGAATCATGGACGACTTTTTCATTTATAATTTCACGAACACAAAAACTCCCGAATATTTACGAATTAAATTACGAACATCCAAACACTCAAATACTTTCAACACATCGATTCCTTTTCCAAATCCTGATCATACTACGTTCTTGGTTCCACGATTGCTCCGCCTGAAGGTCGCTACGCTCTTCGACCTAAGTTGCTTTGGTATAATTCTTGAGGACCCTTGAATAATTCAATTATATTTATTGCCTGGAAGTTACTGACAGTTTCTTGTCATGATGTAGATATTTATTTGATAATCGTGATTATTGTATATTCTAATCCCTTGTACTATTATTTTTGTATATAATATTCATATTGTTATGATTGTTCAGCATGCTTTTTATCACCCACATGTTATTATTGCTAAACAAGACTTAAAGAATTGTTCTAACTAATTCAGATAAATAGGACAGCCTGCTAGGTACCTTGTAATGTTGATTGCATAATAACTTGTCGCTAAAAGTTAGTCTTTTATGTGGTTCCTGAACCAACCTAGACTAAATATTTTTAGGGTGTATAAAATATTATATGATTATTTTTTGGCATAAAATTTGTTGTGAGTCGATATTTAATAGAGGCCAGCAATGGGCAACATGGTTCCTGACTATGTTGTACCTTCACCCTGAACTCAAACTTTGGTTCATTTTGACCATCTATGGAGTCAGAACGGGGAAATCTACATTGGATAAGTCCCTAAGATGTCCCTACAGTTTTCAATATCCAGTTAGGTTTATAAGTTTTCCTTTAAAAAATTTATTGGCGACGTCAAAATAATTTTCAATAAAACCTTTACAATGGGGTAGTCAAATCAAATACGCATTCATACCGCGTAGGCGAAATAAAATCACGCCTACAGGGACCAATTTTATTTCCTTTTTGCTTGAAAAAAAAAAGATAAAAGAAATAAACTAACGGCATTTTGTTGCAGCCCTTTTTATTAATTAACACATTTAAAACTTACATATAGACATGTCTAAAAATGACTGATTATTATTCCTAATTCACATTTGTCTAAACTTTTCTAGTCCTCGTGGATCTCAACCCTTACTTACAATTGTACTAGTTATATTGGTTATTTAGGAGTTTGATCAAAGGACTTATTAAACGACGCAAATATCCTTTAATTTGTCAATTGTCTCATAATATCAACATTTATAATTTTGACCAAAAAAGATACTCCCTCCGTCCCATAATACTCTTTACACTTTCCTTTTTCATCTGTCCCAGAATACTCTTTACACTTCTATTTTTGAATATGACCCACTATTATTTTAATCCTTCTACCTTTTAATCATTGGCCCACACTCTCTATCCTCCAAATAAAATAATACTACTCCTATTACCTACCAACTCTAACCATGACCCACATTCTCTCTCCTTAAAATAAAATAATACTACTAACTACTAACTCCTATCACATCTACTTTTGAATAAAATAACAATTGATAATCAAACAACAACTTATCATCTAAAACTATGTGCCTTGATAAGTGTCAATAGTATTTTGGGACAGAGGTAATATAAATAGTCAAAGTTATGTGTTAGGCCTTGTTCTTTTGGGCATAATTCAATTCAATAAAGTTCAGTTCAACTACTTTTCTGTCACAGTTTCAATTCAATTTTGTTCAGTTTAGTTCAATTCAGTTCAAGTCCAAATATATTGGGCCTTAGTATCTGTAAGACTCCAAATATTGCAATTATAAAAGATTGGTACAAATATGAAATATCAGTCTTGATATGGAGCTTAAATGCAGGGGGAGTAACTATTTTCTTTTTAAAATGTGAGGATAATTCTAGAAAGGGGGAAATTGGGAATCTTTCTGACAATAAGCGAGAATCGAACCCCTGTTATAGAGGTAGAAGGAGGGTCTTACAATCACTAGGCCAATCTTGATCCTCAGACGAGATAGTAACATAGACGTTGCCAATGTATGTATGTAGTATCGTACTCATATTTGTAATGATGTCAATAACTAATTTTACACTTAGATAAAAGAGGACAGAGGGCAAGAAACACTAAACAAAGCAGTAATAGATAGTAGGTCTTGAAAAAGCGTGAATTGAAGGGAAATATGGGTTTCATTAGGGAGTAATTATTATTTCTTAGGCCCTGTTCTTCTGGACTTATTTTCAGCAAAAATAAGTAAAAATAAGTTCAGTTCAGCAAAAATAAGTTCAGTATTACTATTAATGTTGTAATTATTATTTTTGTTTTCAATATTACCATTAATATTGCTATTATTATTAATATTATAATTATAATAACGACGAATTTGCAATTTTTTTTACTTTTTAAATTTTTTATTTTTTTTATTTTTTTATTTTTTTAATTTTTTTAATTTTTAAATTTTTTAATTTTTTAATTTTTTTAATTTTTTATTTTTTTATTTTATTTTATTTTTTTATTTTTATTATTTATTATTTAGTAATTATTATTATTATTATTATTATTATTATTATTATTATTATTATTATTATTATTATTATTATTATTATTATTATTATTATTATTATTATTATTATTATTATTATTATTATTATCTAATTATTATTATTATTATTATTATTATTATTATTATTATTATTATTATTATTATTATTATTATTATTATTATTATTATTATTATTATTATTATTATTATTATTATTATTATTATTATCTAATTATTATTATTATTATTATTATTATTATTATCATTTATTATTTATTATTTATTATTTATTATTTATTATTTATTATTTATTATTTACTATTTATTATTTGTTATTTATTATTTATTATTTATTATTTATTATTTATTATTTATTATTTATTATTTATTATTTATTATTTATTATTTATTATTTATTATTTATTATTTATTATTTATTATTTATTATTTATTATTTATTATATATTATTTAATATTTATTATTTATTATTTATTATTATTATTTATTATTTATTATTTATTATTTATTATTTATTATTTATTATTTATTATTTATTATTTATTATTTATTACTTATTATTTATTATTTATTATTTATTATTATTATTTATTTATTATTATTATTTATTATTATTTATTACTATTTATTATTAATTATTTTTAATTTATTATTTAATATTTAATTTTATTATTATTTATTATTATTATTATTATTATTACTTATTACTATTTATTATTATTTATTATTTATTATTAATTATTTATTATTAATTATTTATTATTATTTATTGTATATTATTTATTATTTATTATTTATTTTATTATTTTTTATTTTTTATTTTTATTTTTTATTTTTTATTATTTATTATTTATTATTTATTATTTATTATTAATTATTTATTATTTATCATTTATTATTATTATTTATTATTTATTAATTATTATTTAATATTATTATTAATTATTTATTATTTATTATTTATTATTTATTATTTATTTTTTATTATTATTTATTATATATTATTTATTATATTTTATTTATTTTATTATTATTATTTATTATTTATTATTTATTATTTATTATTTATTATTTATTATTATTATTATTATTATCATCATTATTATTATTATTTATTATTATTCTTATTATTTATTTATTATTATTATTGATTATTTATTATTATTTTTTTATTATTTATTATTATAATATTTTTTATTATTATTATTATTATTTATTATTTATTATTATTATTTATTATTATTTATTTACTATTATTTATTTATTATTATTATTATTTGTTATTATTATTTATTATTATTTATTATTAATTATTATTATTTATTTGTTATTATTAATTATTTATTATTATTATTTATTTTTATTATTTGTTTTTATTTATTATTTAGTATTATTAATTATTATTTACTATTTATTATTTGTTATTATTATTATTTATTATTATTTATTATTATTTATTATTATTATTATCTATTATTTATTATTTATTATTTATTATGTATTATTTATTATTTATTGTTTATTATTTAATATTTTTTTTTTATTTTTTATTTTTTATTATTTATTTTTTATTATTTATTACTTATTATTTATTATTTATTATTATTGTTTATTATTATTATTATTATTTAGCAAAAATAAGTTCAGTTCAGCAAAAATAAGTAAAAATAAGTTCAGTTCAGCAAAAATAAAATAAGTTCAGTTCAGTTCAGCCAAAAAAAGTTCAAAAGAACGGGGCCTAGAAACACGCGAAATCTTGATTTTGGGCCTAGAAACACGCGAAATCTTGATTTTGGGCCTTCACCTTTGTCTTCAGCCCGTTTTTGCTACCCTAGCAAGCATAATCTCTTTTTCACTATAATTTTAATTTAATTGTCTTTGCTTACATTACTTTGCTTAACTGGGTTAACTTTGTTTGCCTTTACCCCTCCCCCTCTCCTTCTCCCCGTTCCTCTCTATGTCTCATAATGAATAATTTTTTAATTTTTCTTACATGTCTGCTCTCTCTTCTCCTCTTTGCTCCTGCTTGGGCCTATTTATACTTGACTTCAATTCGTCCTTCTATCATCCTACTTCCACGGTTTCATTCATCCACTCTTAACTCTATTGTTCTCTTATTCATATCTGACCTCCCTCCTCATCCTAACTAAGCTGACGCCCTCAAGTCCTCTCGCCCTGATGATTCTGTTCCCCTTGACCCTAATAGGTCCATTCCCAGTCCAACTGCTCCTTTGAGTCACCATTCTAGTTCGACCAATCCCCCACCAGCACCCATGCTACCGAACACTTGGCTGATAACGGTCACGGTTTATCTCCCTCTTCCCATGAATCAGGGAACCCAAGTTCTCTAGTCCCAAACCTTTGAAATCCAACTCCCCCTCTTCTGCTATTGATGATAACCTTATTGCTACCCTTTGCTCCACTTGTCTTTTTGGTCGTGTGTGGGGTGACCCTGTCCCCACCGCGACAGTCATCAATAGGTTGCGTCGCAACTAGAGCTTCATCCATTGTGAAGTCTCCGTTCGTTTCTTAGCCAATGGTTGTTCATTATGACCTTCTCTAATCCCTTAGACAAAGACGATATTTGGGATGGTCAGCCTTAGTTTGTCCAATGCATGAATTTTGTCTTGCTTCCTTGGCATCCTAACTTCCAACCCTTTTTCAGTTCCATCACCTAAATCGACCAATGGGTGGGGATCCCTTTCCTCCCCAACGAGTATTGATATATCTTGCTGCCCTCACTCCTGATATTGGCCACCTTATAAAGCTTGATAGGTTCACCCTCTCTAATGACGATAAAGCTCAATATGCTCGAATTTGCCTAAACATAAGCATCAACAAACCTGTTCCTCATTATATCACAATGACCTCGGAGGGGAAAACGACATATTACTTTATCTCTTACGATGGTGTTCATGAGGTGTGCCCTCTATATGGCTCAAAAGACCACACCATTACCCACTACCCTAAAAAACCAAGCCCTTGCCTTGAGTTAGTGGTTGCAAAACTCGAAGCCAACAATATAGACTCTTCCAACCCCCCCCCCCACCCCACATCTAATGATTGGATTTTTGTGTGTCCTCAAAGAAGACGGAGAAACTGTTTTCCTTACAACAACACCATGTCTCGACCTAGAAGTGATCCTATTATCCCTCAACCTCCTACCTCCACCTCTACTAATCCCATCATCCACTTTATCCCTCCCTCTTCTCTTCCCCCCCTGAAAATCTCCCTCTAACCAATGCCATTGCTTCCCTTAGTGAATTCCAAATCAACACTTCAGATGGGGTGCGTGCATCACAACCCCCCACCCCCTCTTCCCTGGTAAATGTTGAACACCTTGATTTCTCGCACGTTCCTGTAAAAGATGATATAGACGACGCTTTTCTTTAAGCCATTGGTGTTATTTATCACAACCCTCTTACCACTTTTGATGAAGAAATGACTGAAGTCCTTGTTAACAACCCCTCCTTCTATGTTGATGATTCGTCAAATGATAATCTCAAATGCCGCAGACGTGAGACCACTGGAACCAGCTCTATTCCCCCTACTCAGTCCCCATGATATTCTTCTTTAGCTTATTTTCTTTAATGCAATTAGGGTTGAGGATTTTTTTTGGTTTCTTCTTTTGTAAAATTTGTTATCTTATTCTCGTCTTTCTAGTAGTAGGTGTCCTCAACCCCCTTTTGTAATTCCCTTTGTGTTACTTGTTAATTATAATATAAGAGATAATCATGTTATGTTCATTTATATGATCATATGTTGGTGGATCTATCAATGTTTCATTGTTTTACATCTTCCATGGCAACATTTTCCCTTTTGCATTATGTTTATTGTTATTTAGTTTGCGGCTTACTCACTCATTTTTTTGGGATTGTGGTTCATGATTTTCGACAGCCTCATTCATCTTCTTCGGATCTTCCGCCATCTTATTTCCTTTTCCTAAGGTTCGTCCTTATTTTCTTTCCTTGTTTTCGTTTTTGGGTTTTCATCTCGACTCGAGTGCTTATTCACTCGCTATGGAATTTACCTTTCACAAGTTTGATTTACTCTAAAACGTGGTGCAATTTTTTTCATGAACACTATCACAATGAATTCATGGCGCTAATTCTCATCCTTATAGTATTGCTTTTGTGTAATCGGGTCTCTTGCTGTAACTTGCAATTTTTCCCCACGAACCAATGCAGTAATGCTACTACTCTATGGCCCTGGCCGTTTAAAGAAACGGTATTTAACACTCCATTATCCAGAAAATGCAAGTCCTTTGTTGGAACATTCAAGGGGGAAAAACCCCACGTGCTGGCCGAGCTCATATACTTGAAAAATAAATTCAATCTCGACATTATTTTTGTATTAGAAACTCTCACTAATGACAAATACAGCATAAAAAATTTAAATGCTTTACATTTTTTCGAAAAAATCATCATAGACCCTTATTAACCATTTTGGTGGACTTTGGATTTGTTGGAATAATAATATTATTATTGTGCTTAAATATACTATGGACCTTAGATGCGCTCATCTTCAAATCTTGGCTCTTGCTTTTTTCGTATTCAGCATCGATTATCAAAAATGAAAGTAGAATTAAAAGTTTGGTCATCCAATTGCTTTAGGTTCAATTCAAATAAATTAGTCGAGAATAAAAGCAAGATTCAAAACCTCCAAAACAAACTCTGGTCTCAACCTGATAACACGATTTGGATTAAATACATTAATAGACTTATCAAACAAAGAGAGAAATTTCTCCTGTTCGGTCAACAACATCGGGCTTAAACTATCCAAAAAAAAAGCTTAACCAAGGAGATAGAAATTCTCGATTCTTTCATAACAAAATGAAGAAAAAGGTAGCCGTTAGTACCATTTATCGACTAAAAAAAATGACTTGGATCAATGGATAGACTCTAAACAAGATATACCTACTCCTCACATCGTTCTTCAAACAAATATTCACTTCAAATATCAATCAACCTAGGGATATCGATCTCAGCCCTTATTGTCTGAAGAGGAAAAATATTCCATCCTAGCTCCGGTGTCCACTGATGAAATTAAAGAAGCTTTGTTCCATATCAATCCCTATAAATCTCCTGGATCTGACGGGTTTGGAGCAAAATTCTTTCAGGGCTATTGGCCCATTATTAATCATGATATTTGTTTTTCTATTCAAAGCTTTTCTACCATGGTAAAATTCTCCCATCACTCAATCACACAATAATTACTCTCGTTCCAAAGAACGATTCCCAACCAATCATTTCAGGCCTATCAGTCTCATCAATATAGTCTATAAAGCGATATCATAAATTTTAGTAAAGCGTTTAAGCCCTTTTCTTCATAATCATATTAGCCCCCTCCAAAATGCTTTCACGAAAGACCACTCTATCCATGACAATATTCTCCTTGTTCAAGAAATCCTTAATACTTCTCAAAAATCGAAAAACAAAATCGGATAGTGCGCCTTAAAACTTGACATGGAGAAATCTTATGATAGAATTGAATGGGACTTCCTTTGGGAATGTCTAAAAGCTTTTGACTTTCCTCCCCAATGGATTTCCTGAGTGAAGGAATGTGTTACTAATGTCCCCTATTCTATTAAAATTAATAGAAACACTACGCCTTGGTTCAAACCTTCTAGGGGTCTTCGCCGGGGAGACCCACTCTCTCCTTACCTGTTCATTCTATGCATGGAAGTTTTAATCCGTAAAATTTCTATAGCCGCTTCAAAGCCTAAGGCTGGGCTGGGTATTAAGATTCAACCTCGAACAACAAATATACAATGCCTCCTCTTTGCCGATGAAGTCTTATATTTTGTAAAGCAACCACTTCATCTTGTAATAACCTAAAAATGATTTTAGACAAATTTTGCATGCTCTCAAGTCAACTTATTAATTCTACAAATCGTCCCTTATTTTCTCTAAACAGATTTCTTCTGCAAGAAAACACTCTTTAGCAAGTCATATCAACATGACCCCTAAAAACTGCCTTGGCCGCCATCTAGGCATTTTATTTAGCGCTGCCCACCCCACCAAACAGGACTTCAAGAGAATCATTCAAAAAACTGACCAATGGATCCAGCTTTGTGTAGCAAGTTTTCTCTCTAAAGCATGACCGCATACCTTAATTCAAAGTAACCTCAAAGCACTCCCATTCTATGTTTGCTCCTCCTCCTTTCTTCCTGGGGATATAGCTAAATCAATTGACTCACTCCACCGTCAATTTTTCTAGCGTCAACAAAAGGATAAAAATGCAATTCCCTTAATTGCCTGGGATACAGTTTGTAAACCAAAAGGCTTAGGTGGCTTAGGGCTTCGAGAAACCCTTCCTCTCAACCAGGCATATATAGAAAATTTAGGTTGGAAAATTTTAACTAAACCAGATAATTTTTGGGTACAAATTATAAGAGCAAAATATCTCTAAAATGTTAACTTTTTCTCCTACAAACCAAATTACATTTGGTACAAAATCCTTCAACAACGTGAGCTTCTTCATAAATGTATTCGCTGGAAAATAGGTAATGGTAAGAATATTTACTTCTAGCTTGACAATTGGTTATCTCATTCTAATCTCATTAATTTATTAAAAATTCCACCCTCCTTAGTTAATCTTGACTTGTGCCTATCAGACTTCATTCTTCCAGATAAAACTTGGAACCTACCAAAACTACGAACAATTGTTCCCCATCATATTCTTCAAAAGATTAAAGGCACCCTTCTCCCTTGTTCTGATTTACCCGATACGCCGATTTGGGGTCTCGCTACTAACGGTATGTTTTCGGTTAAAACCGCCACTTGACTTGCTCATGGTATCGACCCCGATCAAGAAAAATGGCATTTCCATTGGATTTAGAAATTAGATATACCCCCGAACTTCATATTTTCCTTTTGCAAATCGGCCATAATAGTCTTCCAGTTTGAAACACCCTCGTCTCTCTCCAAAATCATTCCAACCAGCCTTTTGCACTTTGTACAAATCCGCTAACGAAACCATATACCATCTTTTTTCTCAATGTCACAATTTTAAAGCCTTGTGGAGTGAATCTCTTCTCCAACAATGGTTGCAACTTCCTTTACCCTTATCATCTCTCCTTTCTACACTCTCAACCTTAAGACACCATAAACACATTATCTCCAAATTCACTTTCCTTATCTGTAGATTTTGGAAGGAGCTTAATGATATCCTTTTTAACCACTCAACTTTTAACCCCCAACAAGTAATCCACCGAGTCTGCTTCCTTTCCACTGAATGGACCCTCAAAACCTCCCTTGATCACCTAAACTCCCTCATTCCATCCACCTCCGACCTCTCTCATCCTATTCCAAATGTCACCCTTGTTTCTTGGGATCCCCCCCACCCTCCTCTTTCAAACTTAATTTTGATGGATCCCTCCGTGGCTCCTCAACAGCGGCAGGTGTTGTTATCATAAATCATCACGGCCACATCATCAAGGCTTGCTCCTACAATCTCGGCACCACTCCATTTCACATTGCAGAATTCACTGCTCTTCAGTTAGGCATTCGTTTTGCAATCAATGAATGTAACACCCCGTATTTTTACTCCTAGTTTTTCGCGCTTAATTATGCTAAGTTAGTATTTTTCGATAAAAAATTTAAAAATTTTATTACTAAAATATTTATAGGCGTGTGAATGTGTTATATATGTGTGTGTGTGTGTGTGTGTGTGTGTGTGTGTGTGTGTTATATCTATATATTTATTTTTAAATGGTTAGTTATTTATTTTTAAAGTTATATTAGTTCGTTATTTATTTAGGCGTTTAGGATGCGATTTTATCACGTAGCGTTCTTGTAATGTTGGTGTGTTATGCTGGCCAAAATTCAGCAAGTTTGGAGAGGAGAGTGAAGAGTTATATTGATAATTGGTGTCTCTTTGAACTCCTTTGTAACCCCCCATTTAATCCCTCATTAAAACTCTCTTAAACTTTCCATTTTCTTGCAAAAATTCTTATTTTAATGAGAGAAATTCAACATCATTCTTCATGAACCCACGTCATTTTTAAAGAAAAGAGAGAAGAGGAAGAGGAAGAGAAGAGAAAAGTTCATCCCGGTTTTTCCTATCACACCTTCACGAAAATGACCATATCCGGAGATCTAACTGTTGGATCGTTCTGCGATTTTCACAGTACGTTTAGGACTTCTGGGTCTTCACTTTTACTGGAGGGATTTTAAATCTGAGCTTTCGATCACCGGGAATCATGGTCGGAACAGAACAGCACGAAATGAGATTTTTCAATGTTCAAGAAGAAAATGCCTAGTGTCTTGTTGCTACATTATTTCCCGACGTTCCAGGTAACTAGTAGTTACCTTAGAACGCTAGAAATAGCGGTAGTTTTAGGGAAAATATTTAATTGTTAGGATTATGTTTAGGCTTGTTTGATTTATATTTTTAACTTGGAAATTTGATGAACATATTGTGTTAGTGTGGGTGTGTCATGTACTTTTATGTTGTGGAGAATGGTTTTCGTTGTTGTTCCTTGTTGTTTGATTATTAGAAATGTTAATCATGTTATTAGAATTGTGGTTAATGATTTCCTATGATTAGTTTATATTAGGATGCTCTTTTTTATGATTTTATGATTTTCCTTATGAATTTTTTCATAGTGGATTATGTTTTACAACTTTATTTATGATTAGTAGAATTGTTGGAATTGTTTGGTATTGAAGTTCATGATTTCGTTATTGCTGAAGTTTAGTGGAAATGATGTTTAGTGCTCGTTTTGTGAGTTAATCGGTTTTTGTTAACTTTCCGTTTAATCTGGGACTTTTCGTCCAAAAGCGTCGGACGCACCGAGATGCGTCAGACGCGGTGCCTGTGCATTAGAAGCACAAGAGCTGCGCTAAGCGCACACTCCTGCACTGGGCGCACGTATGGTCAAGGCAGACCTGCTGGTCTGTCTGCTTGCTGCATGAATATCCATATGATTTCCGTTACGTTTTTTAATGTTTCCATGTCTTATATTTTGGACAAATTGTTAGTGGTTAATGCTGCTTAGAATTATTCAGTTTTGGTGATGACACTTGCGTTATGATTTGGGATGATTTAAAGATTATTCTTTGTGTTATGACTTGTTAGTATTGTTGTGTGTTCATGCTTTGATATGTTGTGAGCATGGTGGTTGATTTTTGAAAATTATTGAGATTGTATTGTTGTTTTGATGAGAAGTTGGAAATGAGATGATTTTGGAATTTGAATTACTTAGGGTTGCAATCCTAGTTTTTCTGCTGAATATTGGGTGTAAGGCCATTGGGCATCCCTATTGATGTTGTTTTGATGATGGACGTTTTGAGATGAGATTGCTATGGTAATTTGTTTTGTTCTTGAGATATAAGAAATCCGGTGGGATATATAGATGTAGTCCTCGGTGAAGAACATGCCAACTACCTAGGTTGCGATCTAGGGGTAAACATGGGTTAATTGTTGTCCTCCGAGAGGCCAGGGAGTGCTGCGTGTACTACCCTGCATCGGGAGTTTGGTCATTCTTAGACACAGGCAGTATGGAATGTAAGCACATAGGCTGTCTGGAGGTTGTGATCTGACAAACCTTAGGAAGTGGGTTGCGATCCACTAGTGTTCAGCTCTTTTTCTTATAAATTTTTTCTCTATATTTTACTTCACTATTTTCATACGGTGACCTATGATTGTGATGGAATGATGATGTTCTCTCTTTATTATAGAATTCATGTTAGAGTTGTTTTATCATGTCAATTAGTAGTTGGAGTATTTTGTGATGATTTGATCTTAAGTGATGTATGTTGTGATGATTCTATATGATTAAAGATTATCTACTAATGCTATCTTGATGCTAGTTATTCTGGGAGAACTTCTAGTTACTCCCCATTGATTGTGGATATTTGTTGTTTTTCTTATATATGCAGATGGTTTCGAAGGCTAGACTCATTACGGTGTGGACATGAGAAGTGTGTTTTGGAGATTTTTTTTTTACTACGCATCTAGTTTTTATGGTTGTAGATGACTTTTATGAGGATTTTAGGAAGACTTTCACTCTTATAGGTGTGAAATAGTTGGATTTATGGGGGGTTGTCTTGCCACATGAGTTTATAAAGATGTTTTGGATGATTTTAGTTGTGTTTTGGGATTCTAGTGGTTTTTGGTATGAAAGGTTGAACTTATTTTGAGGTTATTTAATTATGTTTCTATGTTATCTCCTTTATAGTAATGTTTAGTAGAACCGTAGAGTGACATTATCCGTCTTGGCAATATTTCCGCTATGTCTACATTGTTTATTAATAATTGTACTTCCTTTAGTATTATTGTAAAAGGACGGAGTGCTACAATGAAGGTATTGAAAATCTACATATTGAAGGTGATAATCTTCTTGTAATTAACGCTGTCAAAGACAGTGGACTCCTCCTTGGGCAATCGCGCATAGCATTCAAGACATCATACTAATGCTCAACTCCCTACACAATTTCACCATTCGTCATATTTTCTGAGAAGCTAATCAAGCAGCAGATTGGGTCGCTAATATTGGATATCTAGTTTCATGTCCTTTCTTTATTGATGATTGTATTACTAATTCTATGTTTAGTAAAATTATTGTAAACGATGTGTTAGGAGTTCCCCTCGTGCGGAGGGGCTCCTAACTTCCTTTTTTTTCCATACCATTATACAAAAAAAAAAAAATACTCCTTACCTTTTCTTTTTCCCAAAAAAATAAAAATATAGTCCACGTACCCTTATTTATAGCTAGAATAGTACTCCTAATTAACAAACAACTTAAACAAACATAAACTCTGATAAAGTAATCAAGGAAAAAAAACAAAATCTAGCCAACAGTAGTAATGCTAAGCTTCATCTTCACTTCACTCTTATTAGCTTATACATAGTTTGTATACTATCACTGCACAACGACAATCAAGTCCCCAACTAAGAAAATAATGCACAAGAACTAGACAAAAAAATCCACCTTCCTCCCCTCTTTCCCTATCTATCTCTTCCTCTTTCCTCTCTCTCTCGATCCAGCCATGGAGTCAAGAAAGCTGCTCGAATCGCAGCCGCTTATCCCACCCTCTAATCCACAAACTCGAAACTACATAGTCTTAAACCTACCCTTTAATCTCCCCGCTTGGGATCCATCCCTACGGAAGAAAATCTACCGAACTTCTCTCATCATCCTAATCCTAACCACATTATTCTACTTACTGTGGCCCTCGTGCCCTGACGTGGGGATCGTACGTACAACGTTGCACCACGTCAAGTTCCAAACACACCCTCACATAACCGTCAACGTGTCGTTGGACGCTACGGTGAGAGTGAGGAATAGGGCAGTGTACACGATGAATTACGATCGCCTTGATATGGCGATCGGGTATAGGGGGAAGGAGCTCGGTCTTGTCGTGTCCGGTGGCGGCCATGTGAGGGCGAAAGGTTCGTCGTACGTGAACACGAAGGTGGAGTTATGTGAGGTGGAAGTGGGATGGGAGTTGATATACTTGTTGGAAGACTTGGCTAAGGGGTTTGTTCAGTTTGATAGTGTTACTCAAGTTGATGGTTCTTTTGGTTTTTCTTTCTTTCAAGTTCCTCTTAAGGTAGGTCCCTATTTGTTGTAGCTCCGCACAACTTCTGATTAACAAAACAACCTTAAATTAAGACTAAAGATCTTGAATCTATACCCAAACACACAAAAGCACCTAACAAACAAAAGGAGACTAGATCAGATCAAAGTTTGTATTTTATATTAATTAGTGACAAATATCCGATTAAAGTAAGTGCATGAATAGTGCAAAAGTCGTAACGTTGCAACTATTTAGAAATTTAGAATGGAGGAAATATAATTGATTATAAGTCTATAACCTAAAGGTCGGTTATTTGAAAACAAAAACACAGATTAAATTTGAGCATTTTGCCTACTCTCAAGTCTCAAAATTACTTTTTAATAATTTTTACGATGCTGCGCTTAATCTTAACATTTGACAGGCTAAGATTTCATGTGAGATAGTCGTGAACATGAAGCAGCAGACAAATACACAAAATTGCTACCCTGAGGTGAGATATTACATCATGCATTGTTGAAAAACAGAAAAAGTAAAAAAAAAAAAAAAAAAAAAAATCCGGGTTCACAATAACTTATTGTGCACCGGAAACCAGTCAGTTTTCATTTAATATAGGATTTTTTGTCCCAAACTACCTTTTACTTTTCAAGTTTTTGCGAGAAACTACCTTATAAAAATTTGTTGTCTCAAACTACCTTACATTTACCATATTGTTGTTGACAGCTACCTTATGCCAGTTTCCAGTATTGACTCTTTTTTTTCCAGTTTTTTAAATGTCATGTAATATCACTTGACCTCTTTAAACCTTTTTTTTCGTTTTCCCCACCTATTTTCCCTATTTCCCTATGCGCTTTGTCGACACTTTGTACCACCAATCCGCCATTAAATTCCTCTTCTACTTGAACTAAAATTGAAACAATCACCCTCTCAGTCTCCTTGAATCTCAAGCAATATCCACAAGGGTAACTTTGTTTACTCCCACAATTTTGAACTGAAAAAAAAGTCAATGCCGAAAACCGACATTAGGTAGTTGTCAACAACAAAATGGTAAAAGTAAGGTAGTATGGGACAACAAAGTTTTTATAAGGTAGTTTCTTGCAAAAACCTAAAAGTTAAAGGTAGTTTGGGATAAAAAAACCCTTTAATAAAGCCAATTTTCATTTGATATGCTATATTTTTGTATGATATAATCATTTTTTATATAGTCATTTTTTGTATCGTATAATCAATTTTCTGATAATAGTCAGTTTTTCATATAGTCGGTTTTTTTCTAGTATAGTTAGCTTTTGGGGAACAATAAATTATTGTGAATCCGGTCCACCCAATTGCTTTCATATCAAGGTAAAAACTTGACTTATTTTACTAGGGGGGAATGGAACTTACTATATGTACTCCATCCTATGTTCAGAAAAAAAAAAAAAAAAATCAGTTTCACTAATCAATACTTAGATGGGGTAGAAAAATTTGGAGGAAAAGGGAGAAAAGAGGAAGAGAATGATTTATTTTCGCTTGTCTAGACTCTAGATACTACGAGAAAAAAGAAAGAAATTGAAATAATTCCTTTTCTCGCACTTTTAATACTTCCTCTGTTCTGTTTTAAATGAAATATTGGGTGAAATGACACTATTCATTGATCAATTTTGACTCCAATTTATCGCCATTATATAAAGAAAACATAGTCAAGTAAGATCTTGTTAGATTCGTCTCGATGCATACTATCAAATTATAACTTTTTTATATTTTTTTACGTGTGTATAACTAAAAATATTAGTGATTAAAAAAGCGTGTTGGGTTGCGTGAAAAAACAAACGTTTCATTTAAAACAGAACGGAGGAAGTATTATCAAACCCTTCCAATGCTGAAAACTGAAAAGGTTTTAAAGGAAATGCAAACTCACTTTTCTCCCTTCCTTTACTTCTCGCTCTCTTCCTGAATGTTCCGCTCCATAATTAATATCCAAAGTGTGAGACAATACTGATTTGTAATGTTATTTAGTCAGTAGTGTAAAATTGAGTAATGGAAAGAGCATAAGAATGATCCAATTATTAGTCTGTTTACCAAATTATATGAAAGAGTTAATATAATGTGATACGGAAAGGTATAACTTATTTATTTATTTTTTCTCGTGATGTTTGTGCAGTTGGAGGATACGCGCAACGCCTAGTTTTGCTGGCAAGTTCTACTCATAAGTGTATTCGTATCCTAATATATTAATGCTAGACGTTCTAGTTTGAATGAGAAGTTCCACCATAAAAATTTTGGAATTGATAAGCATCAAATTGTTATATGTTTTCGATTTATCTAACCTTTTACATGGATAGTAGAGTTGCTATTTAAAGTAGTGATTTTACCTCTATAAGTCGCTACCTTAAGTAGCAATTTACTATCTATGTAAGAAAGGTTAGATAATTCTCAAAGATATAACAGTTTAATGTTTATCATTTCTAAAAGTTCTATGCTGAAACTTTTCATTCAAACTTAAGCGTCTAGCTTTAATATATTAAGATAAGTCACTACCTTCAGTAGCAACTTTATTGTTCATGTAAGAGGTTAGATAAATCGCAAACATCTAACTGTTAGAGATTTATCATCCCTGTAGAATACATATAAAAGCCCTTCTCCTACTTATTAATTGATAAAATTTCACTGGATTGTAAAAGTATGTAAAGTGAATTGCAAATAAACTCATCCCATATGTTGGAGGATGTTAGACAAGATTAAATCAAGGTCATCTGTACTTCCTTAGTAGCCAATATGACTTGTATTTAATTCGCTACTCAATTTTATAGTGAGTTGTAAATGCAACTACTAGGATTACTATGTACTTTAGCATATGTAGATCCACAGTACTTAGAACTAGACTTGTGGCCTATGTTTACAGGGGTTGAAGTACATGGGTTGAGTATGGTTGTTATGAGGGACTAGGGAGCAGAGAATTTAAAAAGGAAGAGTGAGAAAAGGAGGATGAAGCTAAGAGAAAGTACCAAGCTTGGCAGTGGCGACATTGCTGGGTTTGGAGCTCCCGGAGGTTGGACAATAGAAATCAAGATGATACTAGGGAATGTGAGGTTTACTCAAAGGGTTGTGAATGGTATTTATGAGAGGAGGAGTTAGGTGGTTAAGAAGGTTTCTAAGGTAGACTTCATACGAAGAGGTCCCCTATTTTATTGGAGGTAATGAAGTAAAAGATAAGAACTTGTACTCAACCACAGCAAAGAAATGTTCATTTCGATACAAGGTTATCTAGTGCATTTGAAAAATAGGTAGCGGTATATGGTGCAAAAGGTTTCCAATCCTAACACCATCAGTGAATAATGACATTTATTGGCGTTTATATTACTATACTACAAGGATGCACGGTGCATTTCGTAAAAATACAATGGTACCCAATGCATTCTTTATAAATATAGGGATAAACAATGAAAACCCCCTTAAAACTTTAAAGGATGATCTATATGATTTGGTTTTAAAACATCCAATAAATCTTGAGGAATCCCAAATTAAAAATGGGAACTTTTTTGGTGAATTATTTGTATAACTGTTTTCTTCAAAGATAGTATTCAATGTGTATGTATTCAGTCAACCTATCCTCTCTAGCTCTTTCCTCTCACTTCGCTAAGAAGAAGAATGTTGATAATGAAAATAGATGGCCTAAGAGACCATAGAAGAAGATGATTTCCTTAGGAAAAATGAGAACCTTGGGTTCGCATATACACAAACTTACAGCTTCATATGTAGTAGGTATTACATTGTTTTCATTGTCAAATTTGCGACTGTACAAAAAAAAATTATGTGGGAGCAAACTTAAGCTACGCTCACTAATTCATCGCAACCCCATTGCAAAGCTCCTTCCTGTATATCTGAATTAAACCACTTTCATCGGCCATGGGAAGCTTATCCTCGAGCATAGTTTTATATTGTTCATCTCTATCATCTATATTGCGCATCAGTTCAACCTGCAGGTAACAAAATTAATGTCAAATTCACTCTGTTGGTAGATTATCAAAAGAGCAAAGTTGACATAACAAAGGTATCCCAGATATATTAGGTTTTCTAGCCCTTACTCAGCCACAAATTAGCTCTCACAATTATGAGATCGAATGTTCTACGTTAATCAGCTCATACCTTTTTGTGTAAAATGAATGTGCAGTAAAGAGAAGATTGATTATGCCAAATGTAACAATCATACTAGTAGATTAGTAACTTTCAACTATGATCTTTGTTAACATAAGATAAGCAAGCAGGGTAAAGTCAAGGCTCAAGAGCATAAGTTTGCAGTTCAAATCTGAGAGCTATTCCAAGAGTATGGATGATTACAGAAGTTGAAACTAGAATTGATGGTTTCCAACTATGGAAGAACCAGGCATCAGCATTTACCTGTTTCTGGAATGAATCAAATTCGTCAGAGCTCAGGGAACCATCGCTGTTTGAATCAAGAAGCTGCATCATCTCTTGTGCATCTTCCCGTTGTCCACCAAGTTCTTCCATCACTTCCGTTAGTTCCTCGATGCTAATCCTACCATCACCATTTTTGTCCAGTAGGAAAAATACTCTATCTTTCTGATGAATCTCAGAGTTTTTATGGTACACAGAGGGAAGATCCTTAAGACGCAAAGCTGCCAACTCTGCCGCAGCCACCATAATGGCTTTGAGCCGTTTTGCCTGAGCACGTCAAGAAAATGAAATCCTGGTAAGACATCCTAAATTGTATTCTTTTACTTCAGAGATACTTCTAATCTAGCCACTGAAAGCTTCAATCATATAGTGAACCTCATCAAAAAAGATAAAGAAAAACCCCAACAATGTGGATATTTTGAGCTGATAATTCAAGCTAGCAGAAACTTGGAACAAAATTGTTATACTCCTAGAATGAAATTATTCAAAAGAAGAAATATAAAAAGTTTCCACCATAGCAGGTTAAGGATGATGGAAAAGATGCACAATCTTACCCTTACGGCCTTACAAAGTTACAACTGGAGCAAGGCTGCTTGATTATATAAAATCCACTACGAATTTTCCTAAAATTGAGCTTCACTTCTAAATTTTAATGATCATAATTCCTTGGCGAACTTATGGACTCATGACAATTTTCTCTCCCCTGCCCTTGTCTATTTTCTTTGACATATAGTCAACTGTTGCACCAGGGGCCCTCATCATGATATCTTACTTGTAAATTTCAATATGTCATTTTTTTGTTGAAAAAACATATAGATTAAAATCATTAAATATGAAGACACCAGTGTGCATCCCATCATATATAGGAAGAGTGTAGAGGGTATGGTACGCACAACCTTAACCCATTCAAGCAAAGAGACTTCACTTACTTAAAAGTTACATGTCCAACAATACTTCAGACTCACTACTGTTGTTCCACATAGAATCGCAATAGCTGCTACTCAATCTTAGTCACAAAATGAGATTCAATAATAGACAACTTGGAAGAAGAATCAGAACTCGACAAGAAATTAGAGGCATTGAGCTCTCGTAACTGTTTTGCCTCTTATGGGATCTTTTGATTATTTCCACGATGAACTGTTTACTGTGCCTAATGTGTGTGCGCTTGGAATACCTAGTTTGGTTTAACATAATGTTAACAATGTCCTCTTATTTTTAAAAATGAAAACAGCTTACCTCATCTGGATCTGTAAGCCCACTTTTGTACAATGAATGGGATGCTGTGCCACCAGCTGCTAACATATCCATCTCTTTCGTCCGTATCTGTATTTCCATAAGTGGTATAGTATTCCCATCACTTACAGCAACAGTCATGTGTAAGCTCTTGTACCCATTTGCTTTTGGTTTAGCTATATAGTCTTTTGTTCTGTGAGGCATGTCTTTCCATAAAGACTGGACAATTTCTTGAGCCCTATAGCATGCCTTCTCTCCTACTTCTGACATATCAACACCAGGCTTGGGTTTCAAAACTACTCTCAAACCCATGATGTCATGTACCTCCTCAGGTTTACGACCATCTCTTAAAAGCTTCTTCATGGTGCTATAACGGCTTTTATATCGACCTTTGACTGAAATATTATCAACCATACTCTGCAACGAAGGATCCATACTCAAAGACTCAAGTAAGTGCTCCCTACAAATGTCTATTAAATTCTTGCTACCCTCTTCATTGTTCTTCAACCACGTATCAACATAGAGGTAAGATGAAGGAAACAAATATCTGAAAGATAGATCCTCTAGCTCCAGTGATAAGAAGTATGTGCCCACAGCATGAGCTAGAGGAGCGTGAATTTTCATAACTTCAAGAGAAATAATTTGCTGCTGATATCTAGGAAGGTAATCCAGATGTCTCATCATATCTAGTCTCAGGACAAGATCTAAGACCACAGCCCTGATATCATAATATGTCAGACAGAACTTCCTGATTGCAGCAGCATTATCGTCATCCACAACCTCTGCCCGAAATGGAGCTTTTTTCACACGTAGGCTTTCATGCAGTAAATGGGCAGTACCAGTACCTATACGATCTCTCACTTCATGTATGGAGATTGCACCTGCCTCCCAAACTTCCCTTAGTATGCCCGCTGCAATTACCTCTGCATCTATCTGCAGCCATTAGTTGGAAGAAGGCTTCAGTTGCTGCACAATCAAAATTTTCAGGACTCAACAATCTCATGATTGTGATGCACCAGAGATGACAGCAGTCACGAAGAATGGCAATAGTCCAATCGAAAACTTCAAGCTTATTAATGAATTTGTGTTGCTTACTTGCTAATAGTAATACTTTAATATAAAGAGACCGTAATGAAATTTATAATCGCTGGGAGGCTATAGAGCATGTGTTTTGAAGTGATCCCGTAGAAGTCCATAAAGAGACCAAAAGGCTTCCTTTAAATAAATTCAACACTTCATTCAATAATCTAGCATGGGTACGGACAAACACTTCATTTAGGGCCAAAATCATGGAAACTTTTCACAAAATAGCCGAGTCAAAACATGGACAAGTACCCGTGTGCCACACGAATACCCAAGTCCACATAGGCTAGGAGCATGCATATCCTGTCATCCTCCCATAACTCCTTGTGGAATATGAGCAGAACTTCTCACAATTATTACTTGCTAATTGTCATTGCAAGCTTTGCGCTCATGCTCTCTCCCCACTATCATATAATTGGACGAGAACAATGTTTATCAAATCATTTTCTTTTCAAGAACTACACAGACAAATACTTCCTTTTATATTAATTGTAACATTACCTTATTTCGTAGTATGTTCTCTCTATCTCTCTCCTACCACATTTCCCTTATAGGGATACATATATATCTTTTCGTGTTACAAACCGGAATCCGTGAAGTTTAACACATGCAGCATTACAAACACACACATACACACATTTCATAATATTGTACATTATACCCCAATCAAAAATCACACACAAACAAGGGAGCGGGAAGAATTTTCATAAATTTCTAAAATCAGCCCGCGTGAGCACACACAGGCTTACACCAGAGGCGAGTCTGATCACATACAAGCCCAGTAAGGTTACATCCTAAAACCAATTAGCGAATAAAAGATAAGTAGAGAAACCTGAAGATCGGCGAGGAGGAAAGCAACAGACAAAGCCTTAGAGAGAGGAGACCTTCCATCAGGAGAGAGAGGGAGAGTTTGCAAAATGGGAATCGAAACTTTCAAAGCCTTAAAAAGTATGCGAGATGAGCTTGTTGATAAAGCATTGTAGTTCATTCTCTCACTCAACTCATTGAAAGCTCCGACTAACTCCACCACCATCTTTCCACCAGGCTGCTCTAACACCGTCGCCGATATATTCTTCTCCGCCGACGCTCGGATTCCGACGACGGAGGATCTCCGGCGGCGGAGAAATGTGGATGAAGCGTGCAAGATTGGAATTAGGGTTTTGAAATTAGGGATTGAGTGGAGTGTGAAGTCATTAGATCGGACCTCCATTGAAGAGAGAGTGTGAGAGTGAGATAAATGGGGGGAAAGTTGGGTGAGTGTGATAATCTCATAATAGCATTCAATTGGTGGCTGTTGTTCGTTATTGGTGTTGCGGTCGTTACTTGTTTTCGTCGACATTAGTCAATGGTACACAACTACTTAAATTTGACTTGACTCGAAACTAAATTTATATGAAATTAAACCTGGCCTGAATTAATATATCTGGTTGATAAAAAATTTATCATATACTCGGGTGTATCGTGAGTATGGTAAATTTAAAGCTATTTTTTGCTCATTATTTATTTGAAATCATCTAAATGAGCAAATTGTACTAAAAAATGAGAGTTTCAAATGAGAAAAAATTAGTTATGGGTGTACCATGTACATGGACACATGGTACACTCGGGTGTATGCCTATTTTTGGTTTCATCACATATTAGTTATGAACTTGTGGTTCATATATTGTATTTTAAAGTTTAATACGTAAAAAGTAAAAATGCATGGAAGAAACTGATTGTAAAAAGGCCAAATAATTTCATTGATTAATTCATATAAGCCTTTACAACAACATTGTATGTCATGTTGATTAATTTTTCAGGTCAAGAAGATAAGGCATGCTTGAAAATGGAAGCCATTGTTGTCCTTGAATAAATCGACCAACGGTGAATCTCATAGCTTCATCTCTATTTGTAATAACATGGTAGCCCTTCCATCTAACCCTCCTACTTGTATCGGCACCCGGACCCCGATTCCCATACTCTCCATAGTACAATGTATCCAAGGCAAAGGTGCCTGCCCAAGGCATCCATCCTACTGGTTGTATGAAATCGGCGAGCATAGATTGCATTATTATTGTTCTAGAGTATTCCTTCCATGGTCTACCTAAAAATGTTGGAATTTGGTATCGAATGGGAAACAACTTTTGCTCTGGAACAATTCTACAGTTATGGATAACAATCCCTGTAGTTTCACGACGATCTTTCTTACCTTGTGCAGTCACTGTATTTTGTTGATTGTCTAAGGGCTTTCGAACGATTATAAGTGAATTTTGGATGACTGCGTTTCCATCTCCAAAAATAAAATCTACCGTGCCTGAAATCACACAGTTACGATAAAATTGGCGATGTGCTTGCGTGTAGAGTGTGTCTTGGTATCCGTCCATCCTACAATTATAAAAAGCGGACATGTCGGATTGTACGCGAAGTGCTACAGCTTGGTGTCCTTCTGGACCTGCTGTGTTTTGAAAACCCATCGACTTTCCAATAAATCCATTTCCAATTACAGCTGTAAAAGTCAACACTCATTACAAACAAGCTTTGCCTATAAATTGTTAATACCTTGAACATAATATTTCAGTCACTTTTTATGTAGCATGAGGAATATTTTTTATACAACATTTATAATCATGTGACATTAATAATTCCGTATAATATCTGTCATTTAACATACAACATTAGTATATCTAAAAATCGGTATTAAGTTTATATGTTTTCAGGAAATAAATTACTTTATTTATTTACCAAAATGTCATGATAAGAATGTTATTTGTTCCTCCGTGGGACGAATTAGGAATTAACTAAATAAGTTAGAATTTTAATCTATTGCACATAGATATGGGAAACAAGATAATGTTTTGCTTCAAAGTTTACAACACTACTATTGATCTTAATGTATATCCCTTCAAAAAGTATAATAATGTTCGAGAGGATGAATATAGAGACTATACAATTTTTGTTATGTTTGTTCTCCATTTACAATTACCTCTTCATTAGCATATAATTTCAATAAGTTTTTTAATATCAATTGATCTGAAAAGTTCTTCTCTTAGAAATAGACATGAAAGTTTGCATGATAGATTTTCATTATTTGGAAACAAAGTATAGATATTAAGCATGGCAACCAATCAGTCATATTTGACATCTTAACCTATACTCTACATTATATCTTATCATCATCACTATAAAAATTCAAAATACACATAGAGTGAAAGTTGGAATGTGACTCACCAAAAGTAGCTGATTGATATGTGCTAACGCCATCCCGGTTGTTTTTTCTTCCAGTGACAATGGTCTTACGAGGCCCATCTCCATACATAAAGATATTGACTTGATCTTTTGTAATAAGTACCTGCTCATTATATAATCCTGCTTTGACATAAATAACATATCTACCCTTAAAATTCTTTGGATTATATGCTGCAAGTGCTTGAGAAATTGTCCTAAATTGCCCACTTCCATCTTGAGCCACAATTGCGTTAGGCAATGGGTTATTTGTATTGATTTTTGCTAATAACTTTCTATCTTCAGCTGAAATCCAATTTGGATAACCATCTTTACCAAACTTAGAGACATTTTCATTAGTATTGAGGAGTCGGCGAGAGTTAATACTTGTATTTGAATCAATGCCAAAACTAGTTAAAATTGGACTAAATTCTGAAACAATAGCAAGCATATTACTTGTTAATTGGGAGGCAATCTTAAGACCGTTTGCCATCTTTTCCTTAAGATCAGAATTTTCGACACCGTCAAGGCATGATTGTTGGTATGAAATAGTAGCACTTAGCCAATTTTTCAGGTCATTTTCTCTATTCGTCAACGAAGACAATTTGGTATCATTTGTATCTCTATGCAAGGATTGTAACTCATCAGTTGCAAGTTGTAACAATTCCTTGCAATCCGCAAAAGCCATCTTATTTAGAGGGTCATTTGCTTCTTTGCCTATGGAGTCTGATTTTTCAATACTTTGTTTCACAGCATCCATTGTGGAACTTATGGCAACTTGTATGTAGTCCTTTAAGGTGGCACTTTGGTTCTTTGCAATCGAGTTGAGGCTTGTAACACATGCATCTTTGTAGTTTGTAGGGCCACATATAGCTTGAATTGCTTTGGATTTTGAAGATAATGGATCATGGTTCGGATGATTTGAAGTATTTGCATGACGTACAACTTCTATAAGACCAATGGCTACACAAACTATAAGGATAATTGATACTCCTAATCCAATTAGTTTTCCCTTCATCTTATTGTTAGTAAATGTACCAATTAAATCCTATGGTATGGGTATGGCTAGCCAATTGGCAAGGAAATCATTCTTAATTTGTGGTATATATTTAAGGAGACACTTCATTAGAAACTTATTTTAGAGTTGACTTCCTAATTATTTGGATCTTAAGTTTAGCCATTAACTTATTATAGTTTGGGCAACTGTGCAGCTACCATTCTGGATAAAAATCTACTTCTATTTTAGTAAAAGTTGACATTGATTCTTATCATTCATTTCCTCATATAACAATTCAGAATATTATCGCAGCAGAATTAAGCACTTCATAACTTAAATTTTCTTGGTTACATGTCTTTAAGAAATATCTGGCTACAAATGTACATATTTATCTTTTATATATTATAGTTACAACTAGTCTTTTGCTTGAGTTACACTAGAAAAGTAAGGATTTTTCTATCCTATGCCACAATGCGTACTAATATATTAAAAGGCGTTCCTAAGAATCTCTATGTGCCATGTGGCATTCTCCTCTAAGGCAATAATGCAAATGCTCTATTTTCATGTCAAACCCCTCAACTAAAAAAAATGTTGTGTAGTTATAAAGTATCGAACACGTGACCTTTGAAATGAAAAGTGAGAGCTTAACTATTGATCCAACATAACATCATTGTTTAGTATTTCAAAATAAAATATAATAAGGTATTGTAATTAAATCTCATTAAAGGACTCACACAAGTATTTAGATACCTAACACATTAATGGTAATGATAATAGACTATTGTAGACATAAACTCTTACTCGAATTTCTTGTATTTTTCAAATTATGACGTCAAATTTTTTCTTCACAAAACAAAAATTACGAAAAGAAACAACCCGGGGCATCGCCTGGGATACTCACTAGTTAAAAGGCGTTCATAATAAAGTATATGTTGCCACGTGAAACCCCCCTTTCACTAAGAACATGCAATATCATATACTTAACAAGAAATATGCACTACAAAACTTTGTGCAGTAAGATTCGAACATGCAACCAATGAGTTGCATAGTAAACATCTTACCATCTCAACTAACTATTAGATATGATCTTTATTCTACATTTATATATATATAACTTGGAATATAAATATATATTATAAACTAATCTGAAATAAATAGAAGCTCAAAACATAGAAGTATTATTCAAAGTAAAAACTCGGGGCATCGCCCGAGCTACACACTAGTTACTTGATTAAACCATCTCATTTAATTATATTCCATTAGGAAAAAATATATTAAACCAATTAATTTGAGAAGCATCAAATAAGCTCCACCTCATAGTAATCCTCTTTATCTTATCAACTCTCCATCTTCCCTGCCATTTCACGTAGTACATTCAATTCAATATTTATTTTTCTTTTTTGGGGAATATTATGTAATTAATTTTTTCAGCTATTTGTTGTCACATTTTTCCCATCCTTATCTACTATTGAGTAAGGGTGATATTTTCCCCTCTTTTTTTTTTGAAGGGAACCCCAAAAAGGAGATCATATTATTTTCAGCAACGGCAAAGTCCCAAAAAAGTCCTTTTCTCAAAAAAGTATGGGTCGCGAGCTTCCATATCATTCTGTGGACCCTTTGGAGAGAAAGAAACAGTAGATGTTTTGAAAACATTTCATTCTCCTTACCTCAGCTCCAAGATCTAGTCCTTACAAGGTTGGGGTGGTGGATCAAAGGCTGGGGCGTTCCTTTTCCTTATGACCCAAATGAAATTGTTAGGAACCCTCAATGCCTTGACTGGCTGCCCTCTTCCCCCCCTTAATCAGCCGCCGCTGTCAAATAATGATGCTTGTGATTGGCTGCCTCCCCCTCACTCATCTCTCAAATGGGATATCGACGCCTCCTTAAAGGTCTCTGATTCAAAATCGACCATTGGTGGAGTACTTAGAGATCATCTTGGAAAAATTTTGTGCCTCTTCTCGAGCCCAGTTCCATTCATGGAGATAAATCATGGCGAAGTGCTTGCTATCCATCGGGCTCTAAAACTTTCATCTACGCTTGATTGTTGTCGTCTGAGGAGCATTATTGTGGAATCAGATTCGGTCGACGCTGTGAAAATGGTGCAATGGTGAAATTATGGGCCCATGGAACCTTGCCTTCACTATCAACTACATCAAGAGTACCGTAGTGAGAAATGGCAACATTGAAATCATCTACAAGGGAAGGGACTCTAACATGGTGGCTGATTCTCTTGCCAAGCAGGGGTTCACTAGAAGAGACGAATTCATTGCATGGCTTTAAAGTTGATATCTGAAGAATTCTGGTTCATTATTGGAAGTTTTGTAAAACTGATGCCATGTAACTGAATATAGCCTTCAGTATCGTTTTTACTGATTGCTTTGAAATTCAATTAAACAACACCAACTTATCAAAAAAAAAAAAAAAAAAAAGGAGATCATATTATATCATTCATAGCCAAAGACATAACATCAACTGAGATAGAGTCAACCCAAATACGCTTACCAATCTCCCAAGGTTGGAGATGAGCCAACATATGAGCTACCTTATTACCGGATCGTTCCACAAAAGACCAAACAACATGTTCAAAACAAACAATTAAATCTAAAATGTCATCTATAATTAAATGGAACTGACTAGATCCCCCTCTACCCTTTCTTAAAGCTTGAATAGCTCAGCTCCTTTGCGAGTTTCACACCATGGTATATTGCCTTTGCTTCCGCCACACGAGGCTCCCACGCTACTTGGAATTGGAAAGCACCAGCAGCCACGACATCACCATGGTCATCACGAAGCACAGCCCCCAAAGCACACCCATCCATCCCAATATGCCCCGCATCACAGTTGAGCTTAATATGCCCCACGCTAGGCTTGGACCATTCACTCTCATGTAGTGCAGCAGCAACGCCAGCAATGAGACGAGCTGAGCCCACCTCCATAGCTTCCTTGTAGATCTTCTTGGCGTACAACAGTGTCTCCATTGGGTATCCCCCCTCCCCCTCCATTAACATACTACAGCGAGACCCCCAAATCACCCAAGCTACAGTCACCAATTCACACATCTCCTCCCCTTCCATTTGAGCGAGACATCCTTCACACCAATCACCCACACACCTGCCCACATCCCTCCCCTTTATACCCAACTAGCTAAGCCTCCAAACCTCCTGGGCAAAAGTGCAATAAAACAAAGCATGAACTACAGTTTCATCCCCTTACCCACACACACTACATACCTTCTCTCGGGTGGGCACTCGGCGGTTTAAATCTGCATTTGTGGGAAGAGCATTTGAGAGTGCCCTCCACGCAAAAATTTTAACTAGGGGTAGCACTTGCAAATTCCATATTTTCTTCTATATCATCGAAGGAGAAGAAGAAGAGGCTTCACTATCTTGATCTGAGTCACCCCAAATCGATTTGTATGCAGATCTCACATAATACACCCCATCTTATTCAAGATCCCAACATATAACATCCTCCGGAAGACGGGAATTAATAGGGATACTCATTACTCTCTCCACCTCAAAAGGTAGAAAAGTTGTGACAATAAATTCCTATTCCAATTCTTATCAATAGGGTGAATTAAATCCCCCACCATAGTGTTCGGATTTGAATTTCCCCACGGAGAGATTATTTTGCGAGATTGCGTACCTGGAATCCACTCATCATGCCAAACTCGAATTTTTTCACCATCATTAACTCTCCACCTAACTCCTCTTCTCAAAACCCATCTCGCCTCCCAAATACCGCGCCAAGTATAACTGGGATTCGACCCCAAATCCGCGTCCATGAAAGAGGTGTGGGGATAGTATTTCGCCCTTAAGATCTGTTCAATCAAACTCCCATTACGAGTAGCAAGATGCCATGCCTGTTTTCCCAAAAGAGCCCAGTTGAACAGTTTCATATCACGGAAACCTAACCCGCATTACCCGAGGTATGATAAACCTCTAACAGGTAGATGTGTTAGACATAATTTTCGTGTAACAAATATTGTTTGTGTATATAGCAAATATTGTTTGTGTATATAATAAATATTGTTTGTGTTGTTTTCCCTTATTTGGTACACGAAACACAGACAATATTTGTTATATACACAAACAATATTTGCTATATACACAAACAATATTTGTTACACGAAAAGTTGTGTTAGATACATCTACCTATTAGAGGTTCATCATATCTCCACATTACACAGAGTAAAAGAAAATAAAGCTTGCACATTATCAAGCTTGCAATTTTCAATTTTCATTTTCCTGTCTATATGGCATTCACCATCCATATATTTCAAAAAAAATTCCTTCAACAATATCATTTTTCATAAAAAAAATACCTCATAAAAATTCAAATTAGTATTTGACTCATCATGGGAGAGGATCGAGTACTTGAGTTCTAAAATTTTGATGAGAGGTCTTCACAATTTTGGGCAGCTTTCTTTCTCTTTTTTGCAACATCAGATTAAGCTTTGATTTATACTGCAATTCTCCGTCTCGGGGCAAGTAGCAATATTGTCACCAATTCTCTTACAAAAGCTACAAGTCTTTACTTGTTTTGCTAATTCCTTTCCACCTTTTGCCTACTTGCTTGTAGGACGTCCTTTGGTCTTTCAAGATGGAGGTCATTGAACAAGTACATCCAAAGAAACATTTATCACCAACACATGGACCATGAATGTCATGTTATCCTTCAACTATGGGCATTATGTCATTCAATGTTGAACCTTGAATTGAATACTGAATTAAAGGTGCTACGTGAAATGGCAAGGAAGATTGAGGGTTGATAAGAAAAAGAGCGCTAATGTGCGTAGGGCTTATTTAATAATTCTTAAATTAATTGGTTTAGCATGTTTTTTTCTAGTGAAATCTAATTAAATGAGATGTTTTAATTAAGTAATGGGATAAAAACTAAGATAATAAATATTTTTTATCCCATGTTTTGTGGTTTAGGATAGAAAAATCGATCCTTTAATTGCACTAAAACATGTTATTGATGAGACAATTTATTTTGGGTTTTTCTATGATTTACCCCTGTGTTTTTTAAAATTCTATAATGTACCCCTAATTTTTTTAATTCTACACTGTACCCCTGTGTTTTTTAAGTTTTCTACATAGTACCCCTACGTTAAGTGTACGTAACGTTTACCGTTATCTCTTTTCATTTACGGGCTTCTCTCTCAGTCTCAACCCTCCCCGGCCCCAGTCGGCCCCCCAGCCTAGCCCCACTCCCTCCCTCCGCAACCACCATGACCGCCGTCAACCCGGCCCCAGCCCCCTCCCCCTCCGCAACCACCATGACCGCCGCCCAGCCCCCCCTCCCCCCCCCCCCCCCTTCGATTTCGCGCAACCTCCCACCCCTTCCTTCCCTCGCACCGTAGCCGTGAACAACAACCACCACCAACCTCGCCAATGTTTTAAAAAAAAAAATCAACACACGGGGATGCGGGAAATAGAAGGGGAGGGGGTGGGGCTGTGGGAAATCAAAAGGGGGGGCGTGGGTCATGGGAAATCGAAGCGGAGGGGATGGGGGCCACGGGAAATTGATGGGGAGGGGATTGGGGGCCGAGGGAAATCGAAGGGAGGGTGGGGGGCTGTCGGAAATCGAAGGGGAAAGAGTTGGGGGATGCGGGAAATCGATGGGGAGGGGTGGGGGCCGGGCCGGGCGGGGGTAGGGGTGGGGGGGGCTGCGGCGGAGGAGAGAGAGGGCCGGGGCGACGGGGGAGGGGGTTGGGAGTTGCGGCGGTGGAGGGGAGGGGGAGGGGGAGGGGGTTGGGGTGGAGGGGATGGGGAGGTTTGGGTTGGAATTCAATAATGATTAACGTCCGTTTTCATTAATACACACTAGGGGTACTATGTAGAAAACTTAAAAAATACAGGGGTACAGTGTAGAATAAAAAAACATTAGGGGTACATTATAGAATTTTAAAAAACACAGGGGTAAATCATAGAAAAACCCATTTATTTTTAAAAAGAACTCTTAAAAATGAAAGGATATTTTCTCAAAAGAAAAAAGGGTATCAATAAAATATGATCAAATCAAATGTAAAAATGAATAGTTACAACTTAAAAATGAACTAAATTAAAACATGTAAATGATGAGGTAATTCATTTTTTAAACAACAATTAAGGAAGAAAAATATTAGTAAAAAAATGAACATATAAAACTTAAATATGAATGATGAAATCCTAAAGGTGAAATAAAACTTGTTAATGATACCTTAAAAGTAAACTCTTCTTAGTAAAAAATGAACAAATAAAACTTAAATATGAACGACGAAAAGGTGAAATAAAACTTGTTAATGATACCTTAGAAAGTTAGAAGTAAAACTCTTAATAATGAAAATACTGAAAAATGAACAAATTAAACCAAACACGCAAATGAATGATTTCATCTTAAAAGTAATATCTAATCCCAAAATGATAAATATAATGAAAAGTGTATACGTGTGAAAGAAATATTTAGACAAGGAGCTTTTGTTCCTTTTATGAAGGCATTTGTTTGATGGAACTTTTAGTGGAAAAAAGCCCAATTGATCTGGTTAATTTGGGCTTAACTGATCCGATATTGAATCGGGATCAGTCAAGGGCGGAGCAGACGAGGAAAATAAACTGATCCGGTTCGACGCTGGATTAATTGGGTTTTTTTAGTTATAAAAAAATTCCATTTTGTTCCACAGCTAAAGCCTCTAATGCAGCAATAAGAACACAAAATTTTCACAATCAAAATCAAAACCAAAATGAAATCGAAGGAAGAGAACACAATTTCATAACTAATCACAAATTAGAAAAACCTAGAATTAGAAATATAAAAGCTAAAACGGAGATGTGCAGAGTTAGAGAAACAATGGTTATCTATCAGTAATTTTCCCAGTGATTTTTCACCTTTTTTGACTTTTCCTCTTTGCTCCGTGTTGAACGGGTTTAATCGAAGAAGAACCTCGTTTTTTTTGTTGCTAATGATTGCTTCATCCATTCATTGAGTGTAAGAGAATTAGTTGGATCTTCTTAGGCGCCATAGATTTTCATATACACAAGAAACTTAATTCAAAAAAGAACCAACGGAATGGGAGCTTTTTGAGTAAACCGCAAGTAATGAATGAGAAGGGCCTGAAACATTAAAAAGAAATGGAATACTTGGGGTTTTGAGTAAAAAATATAAACGAATATAATGACCAGACTAGAAACAATAGACCACATACACCGAATGTACTTAAGATTTTATATTTAGAAATTATATTACTTCCTCTGTAACCAAAAAAACGCAACAATTGTCATGTTAGGCCGTAACACAATAAATGCAACAATTTTATTTTTACCTATTTTTGGTAACTTTTTAGGTGCAAAGTTATGAAAATACCCATTTCGACCTTTACCTACCACCATTTTTGGGTTTTGGGTTCGATTTCTGGGTTTGGGGTATGATTTTTCGTGGTTTTTGCTTTGATTTTTTGTGGTTTTGCTCGAATTATTTTTTCTGGGGTTCAATTCTTGGGTAGTGGTTTGAATTGTTGCTAGTTGTTGGTAATTGAGGTGCTCGAAATTTTGGGGGGTTTTGGTTCAAAATCTAGGGTTTTGGTGGGGGTTGTGGTGCTCGATTCGGTGGTTGAGGTGCTCGATTTGGTTGGAGTGGCGGTGACTGTGGCGGCCGACGGTGACGTGGTTGCAGGTGACTGTGGTGGTTGGTGGCCAACAGTGGTGGTTGCCTGGTTGGTGTGGTTGTGAATTAATTCTCTAATTATTTCTCCTCACAAGATTTATTATTCCCATAACACTTCATTAGCAAATTGTCTCCAGGAGTCCATGTCCATTATAATTGTTGCAATTTTTATATTACGAAGGAAGTATTACATTTAACACGTGAAACTAAAAACTTATATTTTTGACAAGATTTGAACCTGGGACTTGGATGCAACCTCACTAAGGGTCCGTTCTGTTCAACTTATTTTAACTTATATAAGATTTTATAAGATTAGATAAGATAAGATAAGATAATATAAGATCAGATAAAATAAGATAAGATAAGATAAGATAAGATCAAATAAGATAAGATAAGATCAAATAAGATGTTATGTTCAACTTATCTTCACTCATTTCAGAATAAAATAAAATAAGATAAGATCAAATAAGATAAGAACAGACCCTAAATTAAGGTTCAAGAAAAACTAAAAAGAAGTATGTGGTATGTACCTATCTTGTAATTACCACACTTGAACTCACTGAATTATGAGGCGTTTCGTCATTGAGTCAACCCAGCGATCGATCCTGAATTCTGAATCACTTAACGCGCAAAAGCAAACCCTAATACCGGGTCACGTTCCCACGCCTCACGAGTTACGCGACTCGTTCGATTCAAATCGTTCTACGCCGATTCCTTCTCTTTCCTCCTCAAAATCGCTCAATTCTCCCCCAATTTGCAATTCCATGCTTCAATCATCGATATTCTGACCAAAAAATCGCTAAAAAGCTGAAATTTTGCAACATTTCTCGGATTGTGGCGTTATCATAAACGATCAAAGTTGCAGGTATAAAATTGTCTACAAAAAGTATGATTTTTTTCTAATGTAGCTATGAAATTCACTAATATAGCAATGAAATGACGGTTAGAAGTTTATATGCTATCTGTAATAAGTTTGTCTATGTTTTAAAAGCTCTAAAGTTGACAACTTTGATGAATTCCGCAATCACTTTTGCTGCTTTTCTTTATTGAAATTCCAAAATGGCATTTGATAGTAGCCTAATTTGGATACTGTAACATTGGTGTTGTTGCTGTTGTTGTTGTTGTTGTTGTTGTGGAAGTTTAGAGCAATTTCTATCAGTTAAATGAGATTGAGAAATTGATGAAGTGTTGTTGTTGTGGAAGTTTAGGGCAATTTCTATCAGTTAAATGAGATTGAGAAATTGATGAACTGTTGTTGTTGAACTTTAGGGCAATTTCTATCAGTTAAATGAGATGTTTGCTGCTCTGCAGTGCCACCATTATTCTTTTGCATTTCTTTTTCATAGAACAAGCTTCCTGAGGAGCATGGCTTATGGACTGGGTGAAATGGAAACAACTTGTATGTTACCAGGAGTGTAACGATTACCCTACTGAGAGCGTGAGTTTTTTAGGAGTATGTTATGTCCAGGCTTTGTGATTATAGAAAAGACATTGTTTTCCAGAATGGTATTCCAAATTATCTTCATTCTTAGTATATATGTGTGGCTTACTTCACTGCAAAGGTTCTACTTCTGCTTTTCTCATCTGTCATGGATGGGTTTGGATGAACATCAGAATCGGCATTTACCTGTATATGGAGGCACACTGAGTCGGAGACTCAGAGCATTTGACCTTTCTTTATTTTGTTCTCTGCTTGGGTTTTTTTTCACTGTTTGATGCTGCATGTTGCCTCAGAGCAACTCAATTTTAGTTTTTACTATCTGATTACTTTACTCTTCTGGCTGAACATTGCTTGCCTTTGCATCCATTTGATCCTGCCACCCTTGCTGGTGTGGGTCTATCAGAAGTGCCTATTGTCTCTTCTCTTCTACTATTTTCTTCTTTTGATCCAAACTTGTTTGCTTTTGCCTGGTTCGTTAATTTTGAAATTCTGAAGTAAATGTTGATCTTGTCTGTATTAGTTAAGGTGTATGCTTGGTGTACAAAATGATGGGAGAGATGGTTCCGCTCCGTCCGGCTGGATATGTTGACCCTGGCTGGGAGCACGGGACTGCCCAAGATGAAAAGAAGAAGAAGGTTAAGTGCAATTATTGTGGGAAAGTTGTTAGTGGAGGTATATATAGATTGAAGCAACATTTGGCTCGAGTCTCTGGAGAAGTAACATACTGTGAGAGGGCTCCGGAAGAGGTATATGTGAAAATGAGAGGAAATCTGGAAGGTTGCCGCTCCAATAAGAAGCCAAAGCTGTCTGAAACTGATGAGCAAACTTACTTGAATTTTCAGTCTCCTGACGATGATGATGATGATGCAATGGACAATGCTGGAAATAGAAGAAAAGGCAAAAAAGTAATGAATGATAAGAGTTTGGTGTTAAATTTAACTCCTCTTCGCTCATTGGGATATGTTGATCCTGGTTGGGAGCATGGGATTGCTCAAGATGAAAGGAAGAAAAAGGTGAAGTGCAACTACTGTGGCAAAATAGTCAGTGGAGGCATTAATAGATTTAAACAACACCTGGCCAGAATTCCAGGTGAAGTTGCACCTTGTAAAAATGCTCCTGATGAAGTATATATGAAGATAAAGGAGAATATGAAATGGCATCGCAGAGGAAGAAGGCATAGAATGCCGGATTCCAAGGAAACACCGTCCTTTTTTGTGCATTCTGATAATGAACCTGAAGAGGATGAACCAGAAGAAGATGTCTTGCATCACTTGAGCAAGGACAGAGTAGTTATTGGGGACAAGAGACTGGGAAAAGATTTCAGAAGGGGTTTCAGTGGAATGTCTTCAGGAAGTGGCTCAGAGATGTACTTGAAAAAGTCAAGGCTAAATTCTTCTGTCTTCAAGACCTCAATGAGTCATATGCCACCGACTTACAAGCAAGGAAGCTGTGGTTCTAACAAAAGGAATCGCAGGGAAGTAGTTTCTGCCATTTGTGAGTTCTTCTATTATGCGGGGATCCCAATGCAAGTAGCTAACTCTCTATCTTTTCAGAAGATGCTAGAGCTTGTTGGTTACTATGGACCAGGTCTTATAGGGCCTTCAAGCCGGATGATAGCTGGTCGATTTCTCCAGGATGAACTGTCAACAGTCAAAAGCTATCTAGCCGAGTACAGGACATGCTGGGCAGTCACTGGCTGCTCCATTATGGCAGATAGTTGGAAAAATTCACAGGATAGGACTCTAATTAATTTCTTGGTGTCCTGTCCTCGTGGTGTGTACTTTGTGTCTTTAGTCGATGCCACTGAAATAATAGATGACCCTTTAAGTTTATTTAAGTTACTTGACAAAGTGGTGGATGAGATTGGTGAGGAAAATGTTGTTCAGGTATGTGACTTTGGTTCATGGTGCTTCGTCAACAGGTGTTTTCAGCTGTGAGACTAATGAAACCCTCTATCTGGCTCTTCTCACATTATTGTTCTTGTGTATCCTGTAGGTAGTTACTCAGAATACTCGGAGTTTTAAGACTGCTGGAAAGATGCTTGAAGACAAAAGAAAGAATTTGTTTTGGACTCCATGTGCTGCCTTTTGTATGGATAGAATACTTGAAGATTTCACAAAGATTCAGCTGGTCGGTGAATGCATTGAGAAAGCCCAAAAACTGTCGAAGTTCATATACAACCGGATATGGCTACTGAATTTTATGAAGAAGGAACATACAGAGGGGCAAGACATTCTAAGACCTGCTATTACAAGAAATGCTGCTACCTTTATTAGCTTACAAGGTGTATATGATCATAGGATGAGTCTTAGAAGGATGTTCCAGTCAAACAAATGGCATATATGTCGGTTCTCCAGAACAGATGATGGCAAAGAAGTGGAGAAAATTGTATCAAATGCTTCATTCTGGAAGAAAATGCAGTATGTTTTGAAATCCGTAGACCCAGTTTTGCAGGCACTGCATAATGTTGATAGTAACAGCAACCTGTCTATGCCATATGTATATAGTGACATTTTAAGGGCAAAATTCGCAATCAAAAGCATGCATGGTGATGATGTACATAAATATGGTCCATTCTGGAGTGTGATTGATAGTCACTTGAGTTCCTTGTTCCATCATCCATTATGTGTTGCTGCGTACTCCCTTAATCCAGCCTATAGATATCGGCCAGATTATCAGGCGGTAGGATAACTGAAACTCTCATGTTTAAGTGTCATTTTTACAGTTTCTAGGCTGATCTTTTGCTTCATTAGCGAAGAATCCAGAGGTGGTTCGTGGACTAAATGAATGCATCGTTCGTCTTGAACCAGACAGGGGGAGACAGATTTCTGTGTCCATGCAGGTAAATATGCGCATACAAATTCTTATTTAGATTTATGTTTAAAAAAACTCTAATCCGCTACTTGTCTAATGACAGATCTCTGACTTTATATCGGCTAAAGCTGATTTTGGGACTGAATTGGCAATCAGTACAAGAACTGAGCTTGATCCAGGTGATGAGACTTATTACTAGAGAAATGTTTTTGCTTCTCTTCATGATGGGATTGTCTCTGTAAAGGGACCATTTGCTCCCCCCCCCCCCAAAAAAAAAAATTAGGTGTTCTGGGATTACCGTGGTTATAAATGTTCTGAAATCAATTTCTTCTCATCAGCTGTTTGGTGGCAGCAACATGGCATAAATTGTTTGGAATTGCAGCAATTAGCTGTACGCGTACTAAGTCAAACCTGCTCTTCATTTGGATGCGAACACAATTGGAGCATATATGATCAGATTCACTGTGAAAGGCAAAACCATCTAGCGCACAAGAAGTTTACTGATTTTTTGTATGCTCACTATAACTTGAGACTCAGGGAGCGCCAAATAAGACAGTCAAATGAGTTGATGTCCCTTGATAGTGCTCTTCTAGAAGGTTTACTCGATGACTGGGTTGTAGATCAGGCTGGCAGACAAGCCATGCAAGATGATGAGGTATATTTTACACCTGTCGTAGAAAATATATATAGCATAGTGGACACCAGACTGCCCCCTTTTTCCCTTTTTCCGTGCCTAGTCGCCTCCCTGTTTCCTTTTGTTGTACAAGTCATGAGCGAATACTGCTTAGCATATCCTGATGAATTAGACTTCTGATTTCTCCTCAGCAAGATATGTTTGACCATGGAGATGGATACGACTATGATATACTCGAGTATGATGATGGTAACTCGAATATGAGGAGGGGATCTCTAGACATGGGGAGACTAGCAGATGTAGAGCCCTTGGAAGTACATCCTAATGCTGGTCCAGCCACAGATGATGATGCAGAGCTCGATTTCCTTGATGATGACTTAACTGATTAGTTGAGTTGCAGGAATTTATCGACATAACTAAGGTATAGCTTATTACTATACTGCTTACAAATGTGATACAAGTTTGGACAGATTGGAAACCTTTCTTTCAGTGGAAATTTATAACATAATTAGACCCATCTCTTCTCTTACTCATCCAATTTTACAAAAACGTTTAAACCAACACTATGGATTCTAAATTAACAAAATGGATTTCAATGGAGTTGATAAGCTTCATATTCCGTTGCCCAACAAACTCGACTATTTTTCATTTCTGAAGTCCTGCGGGATTTTATAGTGTGCATCTTTTTGATAATCTATTTTGCTCGACAGTTGCATATGGTCAATTAATCCAATCTGTTAATCTTCAGCCGGCAGCCCGCTGGAGTGGAACTGGGGAGGCAGCTGTATATACCCTTTTTGCAATGTAATCATCATTCTGTTGCTACAGGCTTTGTTGTGTATTGGCTACACAGTCTAAGGCTTTCAGTTAAAACAATCAATTATTTTGTTCAAAGAAATGCGATTATTCCCTGCTTGTTAGAGGTCATATCAACATCCTACTTTTGGCTCATCAGTATCTTTAATAACATGCGAGTCTTTCACCGTCAACCACATGCAAGGAGCTTTCAGTAAGGATTGGTGGCTCAGATGAAAAAATAACAACTTTAAAGCTAATTGGCATAAGTGCTCTAGTGAAGTGATATTGTACTTATAGGCAAATGTTGAGACTTGAGAGGTTAAATTATTTTTTCCCATACCATTTTTACTAGCCAATGGAAATTTGAGACTTCATGTTGCAGTATTTGTGGATTTGTAATTGATGTTTTATTCAAATTTTTTTTTTGTATAAGGTAGTTTTTTACAAAATATAAATATCATAAAAGATAGTGAAAATCAAAAATTTCTTAATTTAATAGAATTGTACAAACAACTTGTTGATGGGCATGATGTAGGTTTCATGTCCTTTTTCTTTCTTTTTTAAGGAGCTAGGTTTCATGTCCTAGAACAAGTTTTTATACTTTTCACATAACTTTAAAAAACTTACGTATAAATATAGATGATTCGATAAAATAATTTGGCTTGAAATTTGGATTGAAATTGGCATATTTCCTTTATGCTACGTTTGGGAAAGTGAATTTCATTTGAAATATTGAAATTTGTCAAATAAGTTGTTTGGATAACCAAGAATTTCAAATGTAGAATTTCATACAAATTCTACTAATAAGCCTATGCAGGTCCAATTTTGAAGGATTTGAAATGTCAGGTTTTATGATGTCATTTGAAGTTCCCAACAATCCATCCACTTTCTTTTTCTTCGACCAGCCCTAAGTCTTAATAAGTTGCCTTGTGATTTTCGTCACCATCTCACCATCAATATTGGATGATCATCAAATCAGTCATTTGCCTTTCTCACTCTTTCTTCTTCTTCTTCATAAAATCTGGGCTGCTTTGGTAAACTCCATCAACATCATCATTTTCATCTTCTTAATTTGTTCATTTTTTATCATCCTATTTAGATCTTATTTCTTTAGGAGAGAGAAAAACAAAAGGTAGTATAAGTTTGGGATTCATCTTTGTTTTTTTTTCTTTCTTTAAATAAAGAGAAGATTGATTTTTCATTTTCTTGTTCAATTGCATTTCTCCAGCTAGCAATTGAAAGTTTCTATTTTACATCTAATATTCTACAGTAAATCTTTTCCATAACTAATAAGATGCGAAATTCCAACGTTGGAATTTTCATGGTTTCGAAACATGGATTTTGGAATTGAAATCCAAGATTTCAAATGCTGAAATTCAATTCAAGAATTTGAAATGAATTGCAAGTTTCCAAACACAACCTTATTGGATTTGAATTTGGTCTGGATAGATGGACTTTTTTTTATTAAATTAAAGCCATAAAACTTGTACGATCAAAAAATTTCCCGAACAAGAAGACCTCTAAAATATCGTAACAATTATCTTCTCTAAAGCATCTACATAGATGCATACTTGAGCAAGCATCTTGAATAGTAATATGGATGTGACTATGCCAATATTCGATGTATGAGAATATTTCAGGTGACTGGAGATCCACTCATTTTGCGTTTCTTGGAATCAAAATTCATTTCGTGCTCCTATCAAGACAAATACGAAAAGACAAACAACCAAACTATAATCATAAAAATGTATTTTTACTAACAATGGAGTATTTAAAAATATAAAAAGAAAACCTAGAACCTTAACTTATATTTTAAATCCTTCAACAATCTAGAGCTAAATCAACCAAAAAAGGTGCTCCCATCTTTATCTTTAACCCATTAAAAATAAGGATTGTCCAAAAATCCTTAGGTTATCATTATCGGTAATCTGAAGACAAAGTTTGGAACAAAGACTTTGTTGAGTTTGGCGCAAGACTATCATCAATGTCGGCTGATTGAAGGAGTCTTTGATGGAGTTTGGTAATTGCAAACATTGACACAGACTCTCTTCTCTTACTGCCAACTAAAACATTGAAGCAAAATTCTAACGTGTTGTGACCTAAAAATGAATGGCTGATGAGGCGGACACGTGGACCAATCAGAGGCATCCACGTGTCCTTAAACTTGGAGGGAAACTTAGCTTTTTAAAGGGTTTCATTCCTTTGGTGTTTTAGGCCCACTTTTGGACAGAAGGAATAAACAAAGCCCAATTCCCAAAAAACGACTGCATGTGATTGGTTGGAATTCAGCCTTCAATCATTGTCTGCCATGTGTCGAATTCTCATTGCTTAGCCAATCAAATGCCTCCATTCTAGGGTGACATCAAATGGCAACTTTAAGATTCCAAACACTATATATAGTCCCCTCAAAATCAGGTAAAAGGTAGATCATTGAATATTGTGCCATTACTCTGCTAAAATATTCTCTCTTTCTCTCTCTATCTCTAAACCTATTTCCATACCTAAACTGACTTAAGCTTCGGAGGGGGAACCACTACCCAAACCTCCAGGGTTGGTTTCCTTTGCTGCAGGTTCGGAGCACGGAACACAGGCATCGCTTGCACAAGTCTCTCCAAGAACATATCGAAGGAAGAAACTGCTTGACTCTCAAGTAGACTTAACATTTCGCGCCGTCTCTAAGAAGACGCAGCGATGACTGACTGTCACTCGCCCAACATAGCTCGAAACCGCAGTTATCAAATTCGGGTAAAAGACACTGTGGATGATGATAGACCACCTCGAGGGAGGGATAGGCCTCCATCCAACGTTCCCGATCAAAATCAGCAAGTACCTGTTCTCCAAGGAAATCTTGAACGTCCTATAACTGCTGCTCATCTAGAAAGTGGAAAAAAGGCTAAATGACACAAGAGAACAAATCCGGTTCTACAAAATCCGGATCCGTTAATTCACTAAAATTGGGCGCGTCAATAGAAGTTCAAATAACTGGTCTGATTGGGCTACAAACCGGATCAATAAACATAACTGATCCGGTTTGTAGCCCAACTGGACCAGTTTCGTGGGCCTGGGCCGTTTAAAAGACGCTCCATTCTTCTGTTATTCGCCCTTCCCAGTTCCCACTCAATCCACTCCTCACAATTCAGATTTCAGCGCCCCACTTTCTATCTTCTCTCTCCTCAATTCTCTTCTCCAAACCCTAACTCTACCCAGCCACCCCAACCCTCCTTACTTCTATTCTCTCTCCTCACTCAATCCCCTCCTCATCTCTTTCCTTTCACCACCCGTCGCTCTACTCCACCACCAGTCGTGTCATTGCTCCACTTTTCTCTTCTTCGCCAACCAACCACCCACCGACAAACACCAAACACGAAACACGACCAATCACCACCAGCCATCGTTTCGCCAACCAACCAACCACCACCAACCATCGTTTCGCCAACCAAACACCAACCACAAACAACGAATTTTCTCCCCTCCTCAGCCACGAAGACCAACGCCACCACCCCCAACAACTAAAACTAAAAATGTGATGAATAATCTACTCGCCATCATCGTCCAAACCATGAACAGTCGAAATGACGAGAGAGGAAGAATGGCGTCTAACTCGCCGTTGGTGGGTTTTCTCACTCGCCGTTGCTGGCGTCTAAATCGATGTCCCTCGCCTCTCACTCGTTGTCTTCTCATTCTCCATCAACGAACACCAGCCACCCTCTAGGGTTTGAGTTTTTGGGTTTTTTTAATACATATTGTAATTTTAGAGCTTTTTAGATCTAGGGTTTATTTTTCGTATTTTAATTTCATTTTTATTTTGTTTTTCGTTTTTAAATTCTGCGTCTAAGTTTCATTTTGTATGTTTTTAATTTTATGTATATGTTTTTCAGTTTTTTTTATTTTCTGTACAATATTTCATTTTTTAGTTTTATGTATTATAGTTTTTTTTGTTGTATTTTGTATATATGTAAAAATTGTTGAAAATGTTATAATATGAAATTTTTTATATAAACTTGTGTTTTCTAATTCTGTGTATGCAAAACTGAAAAAAAAGACTGAAATGTTGCGATTAATGGTGTATAGACTGAATTGTTGCCTCGCGGCTATATGCTGGCGCAATTTTTTTCCTCCTACTGAAGACAAACTGATCCGGTTATGTGTTAAAACCGGATCAATTAATCAAATTAACTGGACCGGTTTTAACGCATAAACGGATCAGTTAGTCCTCAACTGATCCAGTTCGAAATCGGATCAGTTGAGTTTTTCTAACCGCTCCTAATCCATCCGTTCTGGCCCAAAAACGGATCAGTAAGCCTTGTTTTGACCGGATTCGATGATGTTTTTTCCACTAGTGAAAATGTGTTAAACGACTTCCAAACCAAGACGGCAGCAGTCGTCCAGGAACAGATCAAGAATAATATGCTGTATTTTTCAGGTGAATCCAGAGTCGGCTGCTCCCAATCAAGCTCCTTTCTTGGGAGGCTCTCAGGAAAATGTTGCAGGTCCAACTCGACCTACTCGTCCAAAAGTTTCAAGAAGGACAACTAGAGAGAAACAACCAGCATATAGTAAACAGCGAAGGAAGATGGACTGGAACCTGGTGGTTAGGTCCCAGGATGACCCGCGTCCGAATGGGCATCGGATGGAAACAGATGCTCGAAAAATCTTGAAGCAAAGAAAGTTGTTGCATTACAACGGTCGGCCACATGGTCTGCACCATATTTGAGAGATCCACCCCTAAGAAGATACATTCTCGAACCGAAGGAAGAAGTCTGGGTCCTTCCCTTCTTCGTTCGAGGCAAGAGAAAACAGTGGTGCAGCCGATAGTCTATCGACGTGTAGCCCCAACAAACACCTCATCTAACCTTGTTTTGAAGGAGTATCGTAAGGAGTTCATACCCATCGAAGGGCAGCTGGGAGCTCTCCATATCAACTGGCTAACTCGTTTATCGGCCAGGATCATGGAGGCTCCCCCTTTCCCAAAGGTTAAACTCCCTACAATTGAGCCATTTGATGGAACGACTGATCCTTGATGTCTTGTTTATTGCTTTACTTTTTGATCGCTTTTAGTTGGTATTATAGTTGTTTTTGAGTTAGTTTAGGCTAGTTTGTTAGCGATTTCTTTAATTTGTGCAATTTTACTCCTCGTATGCACTTTCTTTGGGCACTTTGTTTCATTTCAGGACTTAGGAGCATGCTTGGAGGACACTTACACAACCCCGGATATTAATATTGAAGAGGAAGGTCAAGGAAGCATCAATGAAGCATAACCGAGTTCATTGGGACAAATATAAGATGTTTTGGAAGGGTTTGCGCACAAGGGTCAATCTCAAATGGCCATAACTTTCAGCACACAAAACATTTTTGAGCGATTCAAGTTGCAGATGAACGTTTGGCTCAATAGCTTTCCAACAAGTGGTCACAAGCTCAATTCCAATGAAAAACGAGTGAGATATGGCCGTTTGAAAATGAAATGACGAAACTGAAAACTGACCCGAGCGCTCGGGTCAACTGACCCGCCCGGGTCAATCGGCGGAAAACTGAAATTTCATTCCTGTTGGTCCGACCCGCCCGGGTCAACCTCAACCCAAGCGCCCGGGTCACTCCACCCTCCTGGGTCGGGTTTTTCAGAAAAACTTTCTTCTCTTTATTCTCTTGTGTATGAGGGTTTTCTTGTAATTTTACTTAGTTTATTTTAGGACTATATAAGAGAAAATCCTCTTATTTTAGGTTAAGCTAATTTACATTATATTTTAATAAAGTGAGATTTGAAATTCTTAGAACCCTAGAGAGAGAAATTTTCATCTTCTAGAGAGAGAAGTGAGAGAAACTTATTGAAAGCTTGGAATTTGAAGAATCTAAGAAGGGAACTTGAAGATTTGGAGGCTCCTTGCAACTTTTATGAGAATTTCTTACTCTCTCTCATAGTTTATTGCTTTATTTTCTTATTTTTATGTCATTTTCACGCTATTTACTTGTTCATCCTAGATTATTGTTTTAGTTCATGTTAATAGTTGTTAATGTCTTTTAGTTATAATTTATCATGATTTGTGATTAGCTATTTCTTTGGGATGGGTTTGTAGCCATTAATGAGTTCATGAACCTCTAAATCCAACATTGAGTTTTGACTTGGGATAATTTTGGTTAATTGATTTGGCATTTTCATGAATGTTTGTGTGACTGGCCACCATAGGAGCATAATTTAGGTACCCTTAGTGAAGGATCGAGAGATGAAGTTATGGGGTTGCCTCAAATCGATTATTAGGCTCGAAGGACTATGAGAATAGAGACTACCTAGCCTAGGGGACTTAGTTTTCTTATTTAAGTTCATCATGTTTATGGATATGCTTGGTTGAATGCCTTAGCCATGAGAATAGGTCTTCGGTAAGAGACTAGGCCAATCTAGCTAGCTCGAGAGAGTGGTTAGAGTACCAATGGATAAACAATTCCCCTCAATTGATCCCCATTGTTGATTCCCATTGTGATTGCTTGGTTATTGAATGAGTTGATTGGTGGATACTCCTTCCCAAAGTCATTTTTCTTATTGTCTATTCATCTTTAAATCTTCAAAAACATAGACTTTGTTTAGCTTATCATAAATGGATACTTATTGGTGCTTCCCTTAGTCCTTGTGGATTCAACCCTTTACTTGCCCTATATTGGGTAGTTTAGCCTTTTAGGTATCTTTGACGTGTTTACAACGAGCGCGTCAATCCTAACGATCATCTTTCTGCCTACAAGCATCAAAATGTATGTTCAAGAAGTAGATGATGCTACTAAGAGCAAGAATTTTCCAGCTACTTTGAAGGGAGTAGCTCAGAAATGGTTTAACAATCTTCGGCCAGGAAGTTTTAAATTTGATCTTGTCAAGAAGAAAATCACTAGTCTTACAGAAGCCCTGAAGGAGGCTGAAGCCTTTATACATGCTACTGAAGTTTGTGCCGAGGCTAAGCACCTCGAGTCCAAAAAGCCCGAGGAAGTGATTTCGGTAAAAAAGAACAACCCTAAGAAGGATGAGACCTGGGCAGGAACCTCCACAGCTATCTCATCTAGACGAGGAAAAAGAAAAGAGTCAGAAGCTTCAGCCGACCCAATAGAATTCAGTAAATATCAGTGTAACACCCCGACAATTCTCTCTTTTCTAAAAATACCTTTTTAATATAAAACATAGAGAATTATCAAAGTATTATCGCCCATGTGAAAACGTATCGGCTTATTCAAATTTTGCAGCGGAAAACATAATAATAGCTTTATAACTAAAACTCAGTCAACTACAAAGTCAACTCCAAAAGTCAAACCAACAAAGTCAAACTTAAAACTAAACCAACTATGAAAAGTGTAAACTCAAAAGTATTATAAATAAAATGCATAAGCTCTCCAATTCAGAACCCAATGATGCATCATCTTCAAACCTGTAGATGGACAATGCACTATTGATCCCTAGAGACTGCTCACACAAAATGGGTCATCACAGGATCAATAAGGCATAGCCATGATCAACATACACAAACAAAAGCACGTAATCAGCAAAGCTGAGTACTGCATACTAAACAAACAAACAATCCTAAGATGATATTAATAAATAGTAAGCAGGAATAAATAATAATATAATAACTTGCAGATAACTTTTACTGAACTAAACTTTAGCAACATTCTTATTACTTTAAATGGAATAGTCAATGGACCGAGTTGTCTAACTAAAACCAGCCTTCCCTTTGGAAGACGAAATACGGGCGCGACTCCGTATTCCCATGACCTACGATATCGAGGAACCTTTTAAATAAAATAGGACACGGTGATCAATCCGGTCCCAGAAAAAGTCATGGCACTCCCACCATGTACTCCAACTCCTATTTGTCCAACACTTCAGACGTGCACCAGTCTAAAGCTATTGTTATCCAGTTTCACTTTACATGATTTACTAGTTATTACTTGTTATGACTCACAAGCAACACAAATAGCACAATCAATAAACAATCACAACTTTCTTTTTATCTTAGGATTAGATAAGTGATCATACAACTTAACAACCCAAGATTAATTCCAACTTTAATTAAATCTTTCTTATTTGTTGAGCTTAGCCAACAACCAAACTACCTTTCATAGGTATAAAATATCAACTTACCAAATAAGGCCATTGGTCCTTATAAAGCAGTGAAATACTCAAAAGGGAACAATGATCAATCATGATCCAACTAATATATATATTAATTCCCTTATGTGAATTAATAAAATAAAGTTCCCAACCAACGTGCTTGCATCAATCTTTCATACAGACATGATATAAATCTCATAATATAAATCTCAAAATCAACATGTTTACACAACGGCATAAAACATGCAAAATCCGACATAATAGAAATCATATATGAACTCAACATAGTTCCTATACATGATACTACATAATTCTCCTTCTTAAAATCATGATACTACTTCAATCAACACATAGGTATGTATGTACCTTGTGTAGACAAACCTAGAGAGAATTCTCCGCCTACAATAACCAATATAAATTCATAATCAATCCTTCGTGAATTTAAAGCAATAATAAAATACTTTAAATCCTTCTAAAACATGTTTAAAACCTTTCCCAATAATAAAACTTGATTATTTAACCTCTGAGCATAATACTTACTACACTAGTGGTTAAAATACATCATAAAACTACATAAAAATAATCCCTTTAAATTTCCAGCAACATATTATAAGTTAAAACTCCCTCTAAACATCTTCAAACATACTTAAATTCATAAAGATAATAAATTTCATAACTTATAATAACTACTATGATTTCTAACTTTCAAAACCATAAAAATTCATGCTTTGATAATTAAAACTCTAATGTAAACTCAAATATGCAAATCTGATTTCTATTTCTTCAATACATAAATTATATAACTTAGATTCAATATTAAATCATCAAATTATAACTTTTAATCATAAACAAATTAAAACAAAACTTAAAGATATAAACTTTGAATAAAACTTGAGGAGGAAGAAAAGAAATCAAACCAAAACAAGAACAAGGAGGAAGCAACACGCGACACTAGGGCGGCGGCGGCACAGCTGCGGCGCGGCTGTTGGTCAGCGGTCGGCGAGGAGAGGAGAAGGAAGTGCCAAAGAAAAAGGAAGGAATGAAAAGAAAAAGAGAGACAAAAGAAGTAGTGAGGGTCGAAAATTTTGGAGGAAAGGAGGAGAGAGCAAATAACTTGTGTGGGAAAAATTGGGGGTTTATGGGGTTTATATAGATGTCCCCTTGTGTTCTTGGGAAAAGGTAATTGGGCTTAAATTATAAATCATTTTCTAAGCCTAAGAGTGTTTGGGTTCCTCAAACCCATTTAGGAGTCCTTTTCCAAATCCAAAAAGTATTTCAAACATTTCAAATACTTTTCAAAGCATGACTTTAATAAAATATTTGACTTGCATAAATCATTAAAATAATTCCTTTGACTTTCAAATAGTCAACCTTTGAAGAAATAAATCATTAAAATACTAAAATATATTTAAATATAAATAACTATATATTAAAATATATTTATAAAATCCATAAATCTACGGGGGATTACAATCAGTATTCCATTCTTATGGAGATAAAGGATCAATATGAGCTCAAAGCTCCAACTGCGATGAAAACTCCCAATAGAAACAGGGATAAAATCAAGTATTGTCATTTCCATAAGGACTATGGACATGAGACTAATGAATGTAAGCATCTTAAGAGGGCCCTGGAGGATTTGGCTCGGCGAGGAAAGATGAACTCATATTTTCCCCAAGGGGGAAGGAAATTTCAGAAGAACGATGATCGTCAAAGCAAAAAGAAGGAGAGTGAAAGCACTAGCGAAGATGTTTTCCTAGTCATTTCAGGCGGGTTTGCAGCTGGAGGACCTACCAATCGGGGACACAAATACTATCTCCGGGAGCTCGGTCAAGTTTTGTTAAATGACTAGACAAAGGCCGAGCCCTTCCCAAAGGTAGTGGTCAATGAGCAAGACCAGGGAAAGTTGAAAACCCCTCATGATGACCCTCTAGTTATGGAAATGAAGATATCAAATCAATGAGTGAGAAGGATTTTGATTGACACTGGAAGTTCGACGGACATCATCAGTGCAGATTGCTTATCTAGATTGAAGTTTGATGAGAAGAACTTGGTTAATCATTGGGCTTGGGGGAGGAGTTATTCATCCTATGGGGACAGTTACTTTTCCGGTCCGAGTAGGAGAAAAGGATATTTCCCGAACTCTGTTCATCAAGTTCCTGGTCGTCAGAGATTTACCAGCCTACAATGTTATTCTTGGACGACCAACTCTGAATCAAGTCAAAGCAGTAATTATTACTCATCTTATGCTTGTGAAGTTCGAATGTGACGAGGGCAGATAGGGACGCTTTACAGGGATCAGCAGGCAGCTAGAGAGTGCTATTTAACTACTCTAAAACCATTGTCTTGGAAAGTTGAGGAGAAAGACCAGACGAAGGTTGCTTGTGAAGAGAAAACGACCGAGATCATAATGACGCAAATAGCCTCGGTGAGAAAGACAATTGAAATTTCTCATGCGCAGGTTGCTCCCTCAAGGAGAACGTCCAAAATTCTCCCCAACACGAAGAGGAAGTATGTACCCGTAAAGGAAGAGCCCCGCTCGTCTGAAGAAGTTATGACCATCATGGGTTTGGCACTTGAGCGTCCAAAGCCTGTTGAGGCCCCAGAAGACATATGTTTAGATGATGCTCGTCCAGAAAGGACCATGAAGATTGGATCTTCTCTTACCCCTGAGTTGCGGGGAACTTTCATAAGCTTACTCAAGGAGTTTCAAGATGTGTTTGCTTATAGTGTTGAAGAAATGCCTAGAATTGATCCAGAGATAGTTGTTCACCGACTGAATGTTGATCCAAATCTGAAACCAGTTCGTTAGAAGAAAAGACATCTAGGATCAGCCAGAAATCAAGCGGTAGATGAGGAGGTGCAAAGGTTGTTAGAGGCTCGTTTCATCAAAGAAACCTATTATCCAGAATGGATAGCCAATGTAGTCATAATGCCAAAGCCCAATGGCACATGGAGAATGTGTATGGACTACACTGATCTCAACAAGGCCTGTCCCAAGCACAGTTTTCCTTTGCCTAAGTTGGATCGGTTAGTTGATTCCACGGCCGACCATGCTTTGTTGAGTTTCATGGACGCCTATTCCAGGTTTTATCAAATACCTATGTAGCCAGATGTCCATGACAATACGTCTTTCATAACAGAGAAAGGATTTTAAAGGTCAGGCCTTAGCTGATTTAATAGTTGAGCTTACTCGGCCAACTATAGACCGCAATAGCTGATCCAGCAGAAGGCGGGAAGTATTGGACTCTCATGGTAGATGGATCATCACGGCCAATGGCTGTGGAGCAGGGATTATTTGTCAATCTCCGGGGGGAGATAAGTTTGAATATGCTCTAAGATTCCAGTTCCAGACGTCCAACAATGAGGCTGAGTATGAGGCCTTGCTAGCTGGAATCAAGATGTGCAGAGCAGCTGGGGCTTTAGAGATTGAGGACAAATCAGACTCTCTCTTAGTGGTCAGCCAAGTAAATGGAGATTATGAATGCAAGGAAGCATCTATGAGCAAGTACATGCGTCTTATCAAAGACGAGATTGAACCTTTAAAACGATTCGTGTTGGAGCAAGTATCAAGATCAGAAAACCATCAGGCATATGCTCTTTCAAAACTAGCCAGTTCAGCTGATTGTGACATACCAAGGACAGTGTTCTGGTAAGTTAAGCCAAAGAAAAGTATTAATCAATAGGAAGTTCTATTCCTAAGTCGAGGCACAGTATGGATGGAGCCCATCATAAACTTTAAAAAGACATGCCAGTTACCCTCAGACCCTATGTAGGCTAAGTATGTAAAGGCCAGAGACAAGTGGTTTGAACTGTGGGATGAAACTTTGTATAAGAAGTCTTTCAATCGTCCTCTACTTAAGTGTATTACTCGAGAAGATGGACTGGAAGTTTTGAAAGAACTCCATGAAGGGGCATGTGCATCTCACATTGGGGGAAGAGCCTTAGGAGAGAAGGCCTTGAGAACTGGTATTATTAGCCTACCTTAAAAGAAGATGCCCTTTCTTATGCTAAGAAATGTGATAGTTGTCAGAAGCATGGAAATTTGCACCAGAATCCATCCAACTACCTAACTCCCATTTTGTTCCCTCTGCCTTTTGCCAAATGGGACATGGATATCTTGGGACCTTTTCCTGTGGCAACTGGACAAAAGAAGTTTGTGATTGTGGTTGTTGATTATTTTACTAAGTGGGTAGAAGCGGAGGCAGTACGAGGCATAACTAGCAATGATGTCAAGAGTTTTATTTGGAAGAACATCATAACTCGGTTCGACATGCCGCAATTAATTGTCTTCGACAATGGTCCACAGGAAATGCCAAAGCTAAAAGATTGGTTGTCAGAAAGAGAGATCAAGGCTCATTTTGCTGCATTAGCCAACCCACAAGCCAATGGGTAAGTAGAGTCTTTCAACAAGATCTTGTCAAACGACATTAAAAGGAAGTTGGAAAATGCCAAGGGACTATGGCTTGAAGAACTACAGCTGGTTTTATGGTCAATTAGAACCACGGCTAAAAATCTACATGCGAGACACCTTTCATGTTAGTCTATGGAACTGAAGCTGTTTTGCCCATTGAGATCGAAGAACCCACCCTAAGAGTCATGTTTTACACGGAAGAGACCAATTGGGCCGCCTTGCGCACTGCATTGGATCAGTTACTAGAGGTAAGGGGCAACGCACTGTTAAGAATGCAATTGTACAAGCTTTGAATGGCACGTGAATTTAACAAGAGGGTCACTAAACGGCCGCTGAAAATAGGGGATTGGTTGAGAAAGATGGAAGCTATAGGATGAGCTAAAGAACAGGGCAAGCTGACAGCAAACTGGGAAGGTCCTTACCTGGTCGTGGAAGAAGTAAGAGGTGGAACATTCTGTCTTCAAGATCTAGATGGACGACCCATATAGCGAACCTGGAATTCAGACACTCTGAAGAAGTACCATGTTTGATTTAAAACAGTGTTCAGCAATGGTAGTTTGTAATCAGAAAAAGTGCCACGACACAAAAAGAGAATTAGGAATGTATGCATGTATCTTGGTGTTTTCCCAAGCAAAATTCACATAATACAATTTCTACCTTCTCTCTATACTTATGATTGTTTCTCTATTTTACTTAGTCATTCACTTTGGGGCATTTTTACCACTTATTAACCAATAGTCTTAAAGTGACATTAACTTAGATAAAAACTGAAGAAACCAATAACGTCTAAAGGAAGTAACCTAATATAAATAGTCTATTAGAATGAAATACCCTAGTAAGGGATAATCAGTTTTACGATGCACATTGCTTCCTTAAGGAAGCCGGCCAGGCAGTAATAAACCTTATTAAAGGTAAATTATCTACACAAACACTAGTAGATTAATTGCTTATTGCTGCGGTGGTATTGCTGCGGTTTTACCCATACGCAGCAATATATCACGTAAAAAGAAAAGGTAAAATATAAAATAACCATATTGCTGCGGTTTCGGCTGAAAACCGCAGCAATATGGTTTCAACGGAAAATTTTTTGAAAAAAAGTTGACTATTTGACCAGAAATATTGCTGCGATTTCTGACAAGAACCGCAGCAATATATTAAAAAAATAATATTTGAACCTATTGCTGCGGTTCCTACATAAAACCACAGCAATATACTTTTAAAATTAAAAATAAAAGGGGCCAACTAGGTTTCCTTTTAGTTCCCTAAAAAAAAACATACTTTTAAACATATTAGAACCTATTCTTCTTCTCTCTCCTCACATTCGGTCTCTTCTCCCTCTCTCCTTCTTCTCTCTCTCTTCCTTCTTCTCTCTCATCCTCTCATTTCTCGCCGGTCTTCTCTCATCTCGCTTGTCTTCTCTCATCATCTCGCCGGTCTTCATCATCTCGTCAGTCTTCATCATCATCTCGTCGGTCTTCTTCATCATCTCACCGGTGTTCTTGGCTCAGATCTCGTCTTCGCCGGTTTGTTTTTCGTTTTTATTTCTGATTTTTTTGAGTTTAGTTTCTTAGTTTCTCTTAGATTTATTTTTTTTCGTTTGTTGTTCTCAGATCTATTTTTTTTCGTCTTCGCCCAGATTTCGTCTTCGCCGGTCCGACGAGTTTGCCGTCATTGCTGAAGACGAGTTTGCCGACGAGAAATGCGACAAATTTTGTTCGACGAGAAACGATTTTGTTTTTTTCTTTACCTTTTCTCGATTCAGCAATTTCAGTTTTTTTTCTTAGATTTTTTTTTTCGTTTTTTTTTGGGGTGAAGGTAGATCTGGTTTTTTTAATTCATGTGAATTATTTTCTTTTTTTAGGAAGTTTCTATTAATTTCTAATTTAATTCTCATTTGTATTTTTAGGTTAGTGTTATTGTAGTTTACTTTCATTTATTTATTTATTCAGATCTAGTGATGTTCTATTTTTATTACATTTTTTTATTTTTTAGAATTAATATAATGTTAGGTTTTTTTATTTTTGGTCTTTTTTTGTATATTTGTCCTTTATATCTTTTTTTTTTTTATGAGCTGAATATTTTTTGTAAGAGTACATCTAAAAGTTCTTTATCATTACTTTGAATTTGTTGTGTTTTATTTTCTTTAAGCATTTTTATGTTTCAAATTTGATGGCTAAATACAAAAAAAAAAAAAAAATTTACCTGTACCAGTACCTATTGCTGCGGTTTTAGCTAGGAACCACAGCAATAGGTGTAACATATTGCTGCGGTTTTGGCTAAGAACCGCAGCAATAAGTGTAATATATTCCTGCAGTTTTGGCCAAGAACCGCAGCAATAGCTTGGCCTATTGCTGCGGTCAAAAACCGCAGCAATAGGTTAATTACTTATTGCTGCGCCTTTAATTGCTGCGCGGCTAAAACCGCCGCAATATGCCACTTAATGACCGCAGCAATAAACAATTATTCTACTAGTGAAGCATGGTCAGCCAATTTGTAATATTCCCTAGTAAGAGAAACATTATTGCAAAACTAAACATTGTTTCCTAAACGACGCCGGCCTGAAATAAACAAACCTTAGTAAAGGTATCTTACTTTCAAGAGCAAGGTCGACCAAGTAGAAATTACCCTAGTAAAGGAACCATTATTACAAGATGGGCATTGCCTTCTAAAGGAAGCCGACCATAAAATGATAAGCTCATAAAACCAATCATATTCAACAAGGCTGGCAAGTGAGATTATTACTATGGGCAAAAACTAATTAAGCACGTCCAATTGTGGGTCAAAGAAGTTCGGCCTACGTTGGCATGTTTTCTTCTTTGAACACGGCTCATCTGGAAATCATATTTATGAATAATTAATGACATAATAAGGACATTGAATTAGCATAACACAATAATTTACTATATTTAATTATGTAAACTAATTAGATGTAAGAGAAAATATGTTATCTATTTGGGTAAAAAGATAAGAAAAGTATGACTCGTCTAATTAAATACAAAATATAATTGCATATATATATATTACATTTAACAGATCTTTAAATAATTGAGATCAATGTTTCAACACCGGTCAAAAAAAGTCAAATTGGAATGAAATCTAGTTTATTTTAGGAGAAATAAAATAGCTTCATAATTAATATTTAGAATTGGAAAGAAATTTTGTAATTATTGTTGTTTTACTATATTCGTGTTGCAGATTCGCTTTTGACGTGTGGTGTTGGCCATCTATAGTTATAGAGTGCACAGTGGGGACGGGAACCGAATTTCTTTTTTGGAAAACAACATTTGCGGCGGATCCTGATCATTAACCGACGCAAATAAGTATTCTCATTGCTTTCCATTTCCACAACATTTGCGTCGGATGGTGGCCTTGAACCAACGCAAATGGCCCATATTTTGTCGCACAAACCAATGCAGATAACTCTTGGGCAATTTGCGTCTGAGGCTATAGCGTCAAACCCAGAACCGAAGCAGATACGGGTTTCAGATTCGACACAAATCGTTATTTGTCTACTAGTGATCAGATAGAGCGAATAAGGAGAATTTAACTTACATCTTAAGCTTGAAAAGCTAATTATCATAATTGGTATCAATTTCTTCTTTTTCTTTTTTCTTTTTTACGTTTGTAATTCAAAACGAAACATGGAACTCTGGTTGTGTAACAGTCCACCCTAGTTAGCAACTTAATTAAGGCCTAAATTACTAACTATTACGAAATTTTGCCACTAATTAGAGTAGTTGTTTCAGAGATTTATGTACCTTTTCACTTGAAAGAATGATAAGAAGCCTGCTAGTGTCCAAGCATGGAAAGTAAGTTAATAATAACTTAATTTTACGTCAATTTTTTTTAATGAGGAAAGAAACCTAGGTATTAGCCCCTAGAATAGGACCAATCTAAAACATCCTTATGGATGATGGAAAGAAAATTAAGGTCAGGAAGTTCAAACTAGTGGTGAAGAGAACAACACAAGTGACCTTTGTGAGCCAGGAATTTCGCAGCCTAATTGGCTTCCCTGAAATAGTGGGAAAAAGACACATTCCCAAAATTAAGCAAATTAAAATCACATCACAGACTAGATTATCAATATCCCAAGGGACTCTCCAGGTCTTCTGGAGAGAATTAATAACAACAAGGTTGTCTCCTTCAACACGAACGTTCTTAATACGAAAAGCCACAACATCACGAATACCTTCCCTCATACCCCAAGCTTCACCAGAAAGAATAGAAGTATTATTATGAAGAGAAAGAGCACCTATAACAATAATACAAATATTCCAATCCCTAATAATAAAACCACAAGGCGCACTACCATGCTGAAACTTTAAACCATAAAAATTAATCTTAAATTGCTCCATCGGAGGCTTAACCCACCACACCTCTCTAGTAACCGCATTAGCCCTAGGAATACTAGGAGAGGTAATCTTATTCAGAGAAACACTAGTAAGCGGCTCTGATACTTAAACATGACACCAATCTTTAATAAAAATCCTGATTAGAGCAACAACTTTAAAACAAGAAATATCCTCATTTTGAAAAATCACCTTGTTCCTAGAAAATCAAACATGCCACCAAACAATAGCAAGCTTACAAAATATCATCTAAAGAAAGGACATCTCTAAGAGAAGAAAAAACAACATCCATATCTCTATTACTAATCACAAGCGGATCACATGCCAACCATCAGCTTGAGCAAGAGCAAAGGCAAGATCATGCGTGAAACGGCAGTCAAAAAGAAGATGATGGGTATCTTCTAAGTGAAACCCACAAAACACACAATCATGAGGCATATAAACATGAGACTTTTCTAGTCGGGCCTTAGAAGGGAGACCATCCACACACTCTTTCCAAAGAAAGAATAGTATCCTAGGGGGAACATTTAACTTCCAAATCCAATTAAAACCAACTTGCTGGATTATAGCTAGGCTATCCAAATTATGCAGGAATTTAACTCCCCACTTCGCTGAATAAACACCATCAGGATTAAGACCCCAAACCACTTTATCCTGTTTATCGTTAGAAGAAATAAAAAGACCCATTATGTCCAAAACAATAGATGAGGGGAGTAAATCATAAGGAAAATCATTATTCCAATCATTATCAATATTAATACAATCCGAAACATAACTGGAACCAAAACTATAAGGACCAAAAACAGCAGAAGAAATAGGCACTGTGTAGACCCAATTATCATACCAGAAAGAGATATTCTGACCATTACCAAGTTGCCACCGAAGACCTCGCTTAAAAATTGGCCTTAATCGCATAATATTTCTCCATTGCCACGAAGAATTGGTACTAGACGAGTAAGACCAAAGGGAAGCATCTTTAATGTTTTTTTTGAACTATTATCCGAGAGAGCAATAATCTTCCAAAGAAATTTCATTTGAAAAGTTATATTAGTTACTTTTGCCTTCCTAAAACCTAGGCCACCAACATACTCAGGCTGACATATTGAATCCCAACCAATGAGATTCACTGCACCACTACTCGAAATCTTATTGCAAAAGAGTTTCTACTAGTTTTGTCTAAATCTTTCAAAATAGTAGAAGGGATAGTAAAAACTTTGCATCTGATAATTGGCCTTATAGTAGCCAAATTGGACTGGATAAGAACAACTCTACCTGCCTGCGAAAGGGAGTTAGCCTTCCGTTTAGCTAATTGTTTAATATATTTATCCACAACTTCACCTAAAATATTCTTATCAAAAAGAGAATCAATAATCGGACATCCTAAATAGTTACCTCAAGAAAACGCATTATCCATGGAGAGAATGCCCTTAAAAGCTAAACAATTTTCCAGAGGAACATTCTTAGTACATTGAAAAGTCGGCTCATGAAAATTGACTAGTTGACCTGACATGGTACAATACTTATCTAAAATATCTTTTACCGTTTGACAATTTTTCATAGTAGCTTTAGCAAAAATCAATGTGTCATCAGCAAAAGTCAAAAAAGGAACTTTGATCTCTGATCTACCTAATTTAACTCCTAACAACTTCGAATTGCCGAAGCTATGATTATGAATTTGACGAGCCAACAATTCTGCACAGAGAATAAAGAGATATGGTGTAACACCCCGTAATTTTCACCCTTTATTTTTGGTGTTTGTTTACATTAAAATGATATTTTTCGTAAAAAAAATAATAAATTATTATTTAAATTATTTTGGAACGTGTTGTGAAAATGTGTATATATTTTTATATGTTGTGATATATTTATATGTATTTATTTTAAGTTGTTAGTTAATTGTTTTAAAGATTATATTAGTTTCGTTATTTATTTAGGCGTTTAGGATGCGGTGTTGTCGCGTAACGTTTTTGTAACGTTGATGGACCGACTTGGGATAATGAAATGGTACATCTCGTGTGGCGTATCATGCTGGCCGAAAATCAGCAATTATGGTGTGGAGGATGAAGAGTTTTGGTACTCATTAAGTTAACCTTTGGATCTCTTGTAACCCCCTATTTAATTCCCCATTAACCCACCTTTATCATCACCCTTTAAACCATTGCTTAATGAGGTTATTAATCAGGTTTTTGCTGCATTCTAACCCCCATTTTCGCCCAACCCTTAGAGAGGAAGAGAAAGAGTTCTTCTCTCTTATCGAATTTTCGTCCATTTTTGCACACCTATTTTGTTTGCATCATATCTCCTTCGTTTCTTATCCGAATTGAACGTGTGAGTAGTCAAAATCCATCTACTCGGAAAGGTCTTGCTCCTGGTACAATTTGTTTTTGAAGAAAGGGAAAGACGCAACTGCAGTTTTCGTTTCAATCAGACGAGTCATCCGGTTTTTGTTCCCTGTCACACCTTCACGAAATTAACCATATCCAAAGATCTAACCGTTGGATCATCCTCAAATTTAGACAGCACGTTTAAACCATCTTTATATTCACTTTGACCAGAGCGATTGTGAATTCGATCTTTCACTCACCGGGAATCATGGTCGGAACAGAGCAGTACGAAATAAGAGTTTTCAACGTTCAAGAAGAAAACACCTAGTGACTTGTTGCTACAATTATCGTTCGTTGTGCTTTGGGGTTAGAAGAGAATTGGATTGTATGCGTAACTCTTAACTATCTCTTTAGACTCAGCACTCCTCCCGATGTTCCAGGTAACTAGTAGTTATCTTAGAACGATAGAGATTAGAGTATTTTTCGGTATTAGATTATTGCGCTAGGAATTGTTTAAAATACTTTTTGAATGAAATTATTGACGAAATTTGACATGAATATACTTGATGAATGCTGTATGAAAATTGTATATAGAAAAATAATTTTCGTCTGATTTTTAGTATTTATTTGATTTAATTGTATTTTGTGCGTTTTTGGCTTATTTGCATAATAATTATTAAAATAATGTTAAAATTGCTGAAATTATTTTTCGTGAATCATGTTATATGTATAGTATGTATTTCATGCCTTGGAATAATTTTTTCCTACTGTTTAAAGGTTTATTTAATTTATTTATCTGTTTTTGCATTTTCGTTTCTGTCAGTATATAAATGATGAAAATTATTTCTGGAGGCCGAAAAAATCATTTCTTTGTATATTATGTATTACCGTGAGTTATTCATGTTATGTAAATTTTTGGTAATTTTTGGGTGTTTATTTTTATTTTTAATTATTATATTGGCTTTATTGGGTATTCTGTAAATCAACGTTTAAAAATACTTTAGAGTCCGAAAATTATAAATAAAAATTGCATCATGCCAGTAGAGCCATTAGGGCCGTATGATATTTTTTTTGTTATTTTAATGATCGTACTTATCAGTTTAATAATTATTATTGGGTTTTTGTTGTGAATTTGAGGATATTCTTTTAAAATTATTTAAGAGCTTGTTAATCAGAAATAATTTGTGATCTTTTATGTTCTTGGATGCTGGTGTTTAGTAGGTTGCTGTAAGTATTATTGGGTATCATTATGTTTATGTTTGATTTACGTAAAAATGATTAATTGTGTACTATTCATTTATTTAATAAGCCTTGGAGTTAATTGGTGATGTATTTTTTATTGAACTGTTAGTGCTGTAAAAATTAGTTTAATATCATTGTTGATGCTTAGAGATGTTCAAGGTGTTTATTATTGGAGACATTTGTTGTAAGTTTGTAAGTTATTATTTTTGAGGAATTATGAAGAATTACTTTTGATGAATTATGGGTATAAGGCCGGGTGGCATCCCTTGTGACGAATATTTTTGAGCTGAATGATACTTTGATGATATTTATGAATTATGCTTTTGTTTTTGAGATAAGAACATCCGGTGGGATAGATGTAGTCCCTGGTGAAGAACAAGCCAACCGCCTGGTTTGCGAACTAGGGGTACACCTGGGTTAATTGTTGTCGTTCGAGAGGTCAGGGAGTTCTGCGTGTTCTACCCTGCATCGGGAGTTTGGCCATTCTTAGACGCAGGCAGTGGAGAACGTAAGCCCATAGACTGACCTGAAGATTGCGATCTGACAAACCTTAGGAAGTGAATTGCGATTCACTGGCGTTCGGTTTCTGACTCAATCACTTATTTTACCTATACTTTTATTTTTATAAAAGTACTTTTGAGATGATTTATTTATTTTTATCCAATTCTCTTGCTATTATTATTCATTTGCGTTACTTGTGAGTTATATGGAAGTGGATGCATATTGTAGTTGACTTGACTTTATTCTTTCCTTTCTTACTAATCTATGTCTGGAATAGACTTTGATTTCTTTTTGTTCTGGGAGAACTGCTAGTTACTCCCCACTGATTGTGGATGTTTGTTGTATATTTTGCAGGTTTTGTTGATGGCACTAGTAGAATAAATGCTTATTGCTGCGGTCATTAAGTGGCCTATTGCGGCGGTTTTGGCCGCGCAGCAATTAAGGGCGCAGCAATAGGTAATTAACTTATTGCTGCGGTTTTTGACCGCAGCAATAGGACAAACTATTGCTGCGGTTCCTGGCCAAAACCGCAGCAATATGTTACACATATTGCTGCGGTTCGTAACCAAAATAGCAGCAATATATTACTCTTATTGCTGCGGTTCCTAGCCAAAACCGCAGCAATAGGTACAGGTGTAAGTCAAAAAATTTTTTTTTTTTTTTTGCCTTTCGCCATTAAATTCGAAAGATAAAAAATTATGACAAAAATAAAACAATACAAACTGGAATTAATGGTAAAGATTCTCAAGATGTGCTTACACATAAATGTAAAGATACCAAAAAAAACTATCAGATACTAACCAAAAAAATAGAAAGAGGTATGGCAGAAAAATATACAAAAAAATAGAAGTGATATGGCAAAAAAAATATACAAAAAAAATTCTGAAAAATAATAAAAAATCATAAACTTCCAACAAAACCTAACTACAAAAGATAAAAAAGGAAAAAAAAAAAGTTCTACACGCCGACGTTGACTGATTTTTGTCTCCCAGATCTGACAAGCTACTTAGAATTCACTTGCTTGTCACCATATTTTTTAATTATCTCTGGCCCATTCTCCACAATAATCAAACAATGAGACAGATAAATAGATCATCAAATCATCAAGAGGAATATTTTTTTGTATTAACCATAATTTTTAGTTTTCTCAGGTTGCTTGCAGTCTGCAGAAATGGAAAAAAAAAACATAACTTGTGGTTTATGTTTGGTTTCACGATTTCCTAGTTGCGGTTCGCCGGTTGCGGTTTGATTTGATTTCAGGCGAGCAGATTTCGAACTCGTCGGCGAAGAATGATGATGATGAAAACGGGAATTTCCATATTTTCAAAAAAAAAAAAAAGAGAAAATGATGATGAAGAAGAGTGAGAGAGAAGAACGAATGAGTGAGAGAGTTTCGAACTCGCCGGCGAAAATGATGATGATGAAAACAGAATTTTCAGATTTAAAAAAAAAAAAAGAGAAAATGATGATGATGAAGAGTGAGAGAGAAGAACGAATGAGTGAGAGAAAGGAGGGAGAAGAATGACTGAGTGAAAATAAAAACGGCTGGAGGAACGACGAGGAACCCTACTAGCTGGCGCCTTTTATTATTATTTTGAAAGTCTATTGCTGCGGTTCCCCCACAGAACCGCAGCAATATATTAAATTATATTTTAATCTATTGCTGCGGTTCCTAGGAGAAACCGCAGCAATAGACTGGTCAAATCAATCAACTTAAGTTTGAAAATTTTTCCGTTGAAATCTATTGCTGCGGTTTTCGATAGAAACCGCAGCAATAGGTCTATTTTATATTTTATCTTTTCTTTTCACATGGTTTATTGCTGCGTATGGGTAAAACCGCAGCAATACCACCGCGGCAATAAGCAATTATTCTACTAGTGTGGGAATCTTCTTTGGTTTTGGGCTCGAGTTGAGATGCGAGAATGAAATGATAGTTGTTTTAGGCCTAGACTGCTAGATAAACTTTTCTCATTTGGAATACTCTGAATTAGTTATTTATTGGTATTATTTATTTAAGTTGGTCTCTTAACATAGTTATTTAAATATCATTGTATTAGAAGTGGCATTCCCAGAAGACGATGTTTCCGCCATCGTCCTATAATACTATTAGTATTTCTTTCTTTTTCCGCTTTGAAATTCTGGGGTGTTACAGTTGGTATCAGAGCAAAACACTCCTAAACTCTGAAAAAGAGTTGCTAATGATTCTTTAGAATTACTAGTTAGCCATAGGATATAAAATTTGTTTAGAATTAAGTTTAGTTGTTTCACTATAATGAGAGTGTTATGGGTAGAGTAAGTAAAGGGAAGCCCTATGGGAATATGGTATGCTTTCATGCTTATGGAGCATATGTTATATATGTATAGTTACTTGTATTATTGGTGGAATTAGTCTACCAAGTTTGCTAATCTTATTTGCAGAGTCTCTTACATGTAATTTATTTTCTCTTTTATCAGAGTGCGCAGCGAAAGCGAAGTAATTTATAGCCTTCTCGGTTAGTTGTGTTTAATTTGTTTTGTGTTTTGCAATTTAATATAGTCATGTGTGTTGCATTGCATATATTTTATTTGATGGTTCCTTGATAGTATATGTTATTATGTACGACGGTATATATTTTCTGTTCTTTTTCAAATAAGTGTTGTTTTATATGAGTACTACGTATCTGTTTTATTATTTACAAAACTTTCTACTTTGAGTTTATATTCCAAATTATATTTTAGATCTTGGAACTTAATATATTTCATAACCATATTAGAGTTACTTTCTGACTTTTAAATTTTGTTATTTTTAATATTTTGACATACTCTTTTGAAAAATGTTTAATTTCAATTGTTTTATAATGGTTTGGAAAAAGAAAGGAGTTTTGAAATTGTCTTTCAAGATATTCTTCAAATTTCTCTTACCGTCCTTGACCATCTATATTTATAAATATTTTTATTTTTCATGCTAATCCTTGTTTAGCTTTTAATTATGGTAATAAGTTTGGTAGTCTTTGAAAATAAAAGTACTTTATTGAGTTGTCTTGGTGTTAGATTGAAATGTAGATGCAAACTATTTTGTTTTAAAGGTTAGCATTCAACAACTTTTATTTTACTTACTAATTTACTTTTCTTATTAGCATTATTTTTCGAACTCATATACGTGAAAGGATCTCGTTTACTATTTGTTGTTTCTTGTTTAAATATTTAGTGCTTTCTCATTTCATAGCAAAATTTTGGTTGTTTTCTTTACTTCTTATTTAATTATATGACTTTAACTATTTTGTTTTATATTCTTTGGAAAGGAAATTTATATACTCAGTCTAAATTTTAAACTTGTTTGAGTTGATTTTAAGTCATAATGGGTGATTCCTTTGACTTGTATGTCAATTTGATAAGTCTAAATTTTAAACTTGTTTGAGTCGATATTGAGTCATAATGGGTGATTCCTTTGACTTGTATGTCAATTTGATAAGTTGACGCATTTTATCTGTTTTGATTTAATTTCCTTTTTCAGTTGATATTAAGTTTATATTGGGTGATTCCATTAAACTCTAATGTCGATTTGATAAGTTCGCTTTCAAATATTGTTTTGTTGATACTAGATTGCAGTGGGTGGTTCCATGCATATTTGTGTCGACTTAGCAAATCTTATAATTGTTGTTAATAATTTATTACTTTATCGCCTATTTATTATTAGTGTTTCGACGTTGTGAAATTTATTTTAAAGTTTTCAATTTCTTTTGCGAACTTTAATTTTCATATATATGTTTAGGAGGCGTACGCTCTTATAACATATGTCATGACTTGTGTTCGTAAGTGCTATTTTAATAAAGCAGCTAGCTACTCTTTATTAAAGTGTTCTTATCTCTTTAAGTGGAGTATAAGCCCGTGTGGTTACCTCTATTTAAATTGATTTGGCTATCTATTTACGAACTTTTTCTTCTTCGTTTCTTTTCTAGAAATATTTATGTATGGTCGGATTTATTCTTTTGTAATTTTACGTAAATATTTATTCCTACTTCTATTGCAAAATTACATATAGTTTATTGTGCAAACGTTTTTACCTTAAACTTTCTCTTGTCTTTGGTTCTTTCACATTTTATAAAATGATGGTTGTTACCGTGCTTCTTTACTATACAACTCTTTTGGTCTTCCAAAATAAAATATATATTATTTGAGTTATCAAATTTTATACCTGCAAAGTTGTTTAAATAACTAAAATTCATCTATTTCTGTTTTCTTAATGTTCTTTATCTAGAGTATTTTCTTTTGTCTCTTGGTTGTTTTGAAGTTTCAAGGACGAAACTCTTTTAAGGGGGAGTGATTGTAACACCTCGTAATTTTCACCCTTTTATTTTTGGTGTTTGTTTACATTAAAATGATATTTTTCGTAAAAAAATAATAATTTATTATTTAGATTATTTTGGAACGTGTTGTGAAAATGTGTATATATTTTTATATGTTGTGATATATTTATATGTATTTATTTTAAGTTGTTAGTTAATTGTTTTAAAGATTATATTAGTTTCGTTATTTATTTAGGCGTTTAGGATGCGGTGTTGTCGCGTAGCGTTTTTGTAACGTTGATGGACCGACTTGAGATGATGAAATGGTACATCTCGTGTGGCGTATCATGCTGGCCGAAAATCAGCAATTATGGTGTGGAGGATGAAGAGTTTTGGGGCTCATTAAGTTAACCTTTGGATCTCTTGTAACCCGCTATCTAATTCCCCATTAACCCACCTTTATAATCACCCTTTAAACCATTGCTTGATGAGGTTATTAATCAGGTTTTTGCTGCATTCTAACCCCCATTTTCGCCCAACCCTTAGAGACGAAGAGAAAGAGTTCTTCTCTCTTCTCGGATTTTCGTCCATTTTTGCACACCTATTTTGTTTGCATCATATCTCCTTCGTTTCTTACCCGAATTGAACGTATGAGTAGTCAAAATCCATCTACTCGGAAAGATCTTGCCCGTGGTATAATTTTTTTTTGAAGAAAGAGAAAGACGCGACTGAAGTTTTCGTTTCAATCAGACGAGTCATCCGGTTTTTGTTCCCTGTCACACCTTCACGAAATTAACCATATCCGAAGATCTAACCTTTGGATCATTCTCAAATTTGGACAGAACGTTTATGCCATCTTTATATTCACTTTGACCACAGTGATTGTGAATCCGATCTTTCAATCACCGAGAATCATGGTCGGAACAGAGCAATACAAAATAAGAGTTTTCAACGTTCAAGAAGAAAACGCCTAGTGACTTGTTGCTACAATTATCGTTCGTTGTGCTTTGGGGTTAGAAAAGAATTGGATTGTATGCGTAACTCTTAACTATATCTTTAGACTCAGCTCTCCTCCCGACGTTCCAGGTAACTAGTAGTTATCTTAGAACGATAGAGATTAGAGTATTTTTCGGTATTAGATTATTACGCTAGGAATTGTTTAAAATACTTTTTGAATGAAATTATTGACGAAATTTGACATGAATATACTTGATGCATGCTGTATGAATATTGTATATAGAAAAATAATTTTCGTCTGATTTTTAGTATTTATTTGATTTAATTGGTATTTTGTGTATTTTTGGCTTATTTGCATAATAATTATTAAACGAATGTTAAAATTGCTGAAATTATTTTTCGTGAATCATGTTATATGTGTAGCATATATTTCATGCTTTGGAACAATTTTTGCGTACTGTTTACAGGTTTATTTAATTGATTTATCTGTTTTTGCATTTTCCTTTCTGTCAGTATATAAATCGTGAAAATTGTGCCATGTCAGTAGAGCCATTAGGGTCGTATAATAATTTTTGTGTTATTTTACTGATCGTACTTATCAGTTTAATAATTATTATTGGGTTTTTGTTGTGAATTTGAGGATATTCTTTTAAAATTATTTAAGAGCTTGTTAATCAGAAATAATTTGTGATCTTTTATGTTCTTAGATGTTGGGGTTTAGTAGGTTGCTGTAAGTATTATTGGGTATCATTATGTTTATGTTTGATTTACGTAAAAATGATTAATTGTGTACTATTCATTTATTTAATAAGCCTTGGAGTTAATTGATGATGCATTTTTGATTGAACTGTTAGTGCTGTAAAAACTAGTTTAATATCATTGTTGATGCTTAGAGATGTTCAAGGTGTTTATCGTTGGAGACATTTGTTGTAAGTTTGTAAGTTATTATTTTTGAGGAATTATGAAGAATTACTTTTGATGAATTATGGGTATAAGGCCGGGTGGCATCCCTTTTGACGAATATTTTTGAGCTGAATGATACTTTGATAATATTTATGAATTATGATTTTATTTTTGAGATAAGAACATCCGGTGGGATAGATGTAGTCCCCGGTGAAGAACATGCCAACCGCCTGGTTTGCGAACTAGGGGTACACCTGGGTTAATTGTTGTCGTCCGAGAGGTCAGGGAGTTCTACGTATTCTACCCTGCATCGGGAGTTTGGCCATTCTTAGACGCAGGTAGTGGGAAACGTAAGCCCATAGACTGACCTGAAGATTGCGATCTGACAAACCTTAGGAAGTGAATTGCGATTCACTGGCGTTCGGTTTCTCAAATCACTTGTTTACCTATACTTTTATTTTTATAAAAGTACTCTTGAGATGATTTATTTATTTTTATCCAATTTACTTGCTATTTATTATTCATTTGCGTTACTTGTGAGTTATATGGAAGTGGATGCATATTGTAGTTGACTTGACTTTATTCTTTCCTTTCTTACTAATCTATGTCTGGAATAGACTTTGATTTCTTTTTGTTCTGGGAGAACTGCTAGTTACTCCCCACTGATTGTGGATGTTTGTTGTATATTTTGCAGGTTTTGTTGATGGGAATCTTCTTTGGTTTTGGGCTCGGGTTGAGATGCGAGAATGAAATGATAGCTGTTTTAGGCCTAGACTGCTAGATAGACTTTTCTCATTTGGAATACTCTGAATTAGTTATTTATTGATATTATTTATTTAAGATGGTCTCTTAACATAGTTATTTAAATACCTTTGTATTAGAAGTGGCATTCCCATAAGACGATGTTTCCGCCATCGTCCTATAATACTATTATTATTTCTTTCTTTTTCCGCTTTGAAATTCTGGGGTGTTACATATGGTGATAAAGGATCACCTTAACCCAAAGGTTCAGGCCGAATTGTAGACGGGATAAACCTATCACCTGGAATACCATTCACTAACACAGAAAAAGAAACTGACGTAAAACAGGCTTTGATCCACATAATCCATCTAGGATGGAAACCCAACTTTTCAAGAGTTATAATAACGTAATTCCATTCTATTCTGTCATATGCCTTTTTCATATCTAATTTAATTCCAATCCAACCTTCCTTCCCTCCTTTGTTTTTAAAACAATGAAAAAGCTCGTGAGCCATTAAGATATTATATTGAATGAGTCTTTTCGGAACAAAAGCCCTTTAAAGGGGATGATCTCCCCAAAAACTCTTGTAGATGATTAGTCAACACTTTCAAATAATCTTATAAATTGTAGAGTATAAACTAATAGGACGAAAATGATTCGTAAACTTAGGATTATCAATTTTAGGGATTAAGGTGATAAAAGTATAATTAATCTCACTTAATAATTTACCATAATGAAAAGCCGCCTAGACAGCACGACAGATGAACCCCAATCAAAGTCCAATACTTTTGGAAGAAGAAAGGTGGGAAGGCATCAGGGCCCGAACTTTTATCTAGAGCGATATCAAACATTGCTAATTAACCTAATTTTTTCACTAGAGACGTTTTGTATAAGTTTATCATTATCTTGGTTAGAAATAATTGGATTAATCAAATAAAAACATGTGGCCGAATCAAAATAAGAATCTTGATTGGCCGTAAACCTTTTAATAAAGTCTTGCATGATCTCCTTTTCTATTGTAATAAGGTTGCTCACATTGTCCCCCAAACTAGTAACAAAATTCTTTATTTGATTTCTATTTTTTTATATTAGCTGAAGTGCGAATATAGGTAGTATTAGCATCACTTGAAGCCAAAAATTTTCTCTACTTTTTTGCTTCCAATAAGTAACTTGATAGGAAATTAATTTAGCACACTTGAGCAATAACCGTTCTTGAGAATCTTGCAACTTTATATTACTAGAGTCTAACAATAATTTAAATTGAATGGAACTAAGCTTAGCATCAACTTCTTGCACTTGACAAAAAATATTACCAAAACGCACTTTGTTCCAATCTTTAACTTTGCCTTATTTAACTTTGCCTTTTAAGAGTTTACATTTTTTAACAAAGCGAAACATAAACGAGCCACTAAAATTTGTACCCCAAGCTTTCTTAACAAGAGTATCAAAATCATTCCTTAGACATCACATTTTCTTAAATCTAAAGGGAGGGACTTTAGTATGGGCTATAATCTCAACGTTAAGGTAAACTTGATAATAATTAGAAGAGGTAAAAATATGATTAAAAAAGAGAAGCTGAAGGAAAGAGATTAAGCCAATTAACACTAGCTATATAGCTTTATCAATATGTTCTAGCACATTACCATCCCCACCTTTTTTTTATTTCTCCAAGAGAAAGGATTACCAGTATGAGGAATTTCAATGCAATTTAAACTGCTCAAAACATCATTCATACGAGCTAATCTTGAAAAATTAAAATTAGATCCTCCTAGCTTGTCATTTCTAGAGCTTATTTCATTGAAATCACCTAGAATATAAATGGAAGAGAAATGGAACTAACGTAGCTAACAATTTCTTCCCGAAAATCATTCTTATCCTAGTTAGAGCATAAATAGATATAGTTAGAACATTACGAGCCACAAACCGGGTTGATTTATGAATAATAGTAAGATCAATGGGATTAATAGAGTCTTCAATTTCCATAAAAGCCAAACACCACCAGACAACCCCTGCGTGGGGAGAGCTTCAAAATATTTGAACCCATTACTTCTCAAACAGGCAGGAGAAGACAGGTTCTTGGATTTAGTTTCACAAACCATAAAGATAGAAAGCTTATTTACAAGATAATTTTTTTTAACTTCAACAAGGGCATTGTTCCTACCACGCCCCCTAATGTTCTAAAAACCAACAGTCATTTAAACATTATAAACAAAAAAGAACAAGTCACTAACTAGCCACGATTTTTGTGAGGCTGAATCTTCATCACCATGGCTCTTCCTCCTCTTGGTAGAGCTTGACAGGGAGGAATCATGCTCAACACCCATAGCTTAGCTTCAATGTTTCTAACAATTGAGCTCTCAGAATTAATTGAATTGAAGGAATTTCGAGGTTGAGATTGGTAATCATCCATAGAGTGCTCAACATGCAGCAGCAAAGTAGCATTTTTAACATCAAACTCAAAGTAGGAGAGTTCATTCCGCTCAAACCCATCCAGGGGAGCAAACTGATTCTCTACAAATTCATGAGGATAAACAACCTAAAGAGGGACTTGAGAGATCACAACATCATGAACCATGGGTAGAGCAAATAACTCTCACCTATCACTTCCCCTGTAATCAAACTAGCTTGAAAAGCTTTAGTAGAGGGGCAAAGCTTAGCCAAAGACCTCACACTCTCATCATCAGAATTGCAATCAATAAAGCTTTCCCATTTCCCTTACCATAACCACCATGACTCACCAACTTACCAATAAAAGCAGCAATAATAGGTTCTTTAAACACAACACCATAAGCTTTCTTAACATTCTTAATAGGAACATTAACAAATGTAGCAGAGGGGCATGATTAAATGGCTTTCTCACCAAGGATTTAGGCTTTGCTGGCACAAGATTGGCTTGCTCGGCCCAAGTGCCAAAATTTTCTTGCCTATTAGCCTTGGATAAGATTTCAGCAAGTTAGGATTCTTCAACTAGCACATGTTAACTTCTTTTTTAGGAGCAGTTAACAGAAGACATTTTCTCAATAGCATGGTCCTCAAACCCACAAAAAGAACATCCAGCTGAAAAATCTTCATACAAAATGATATAAGCATAAGTTTTATTCCCCCCCTCTTTTCACTTCAGCATACTCAAGAAGGGGATCAGTAATATTCACTCTAACACAAGCTCTAGCAAATCTTATTTTGCTCCTTAACAAGGATCTTGAATCCAATTTCACAAGAGCACTAATATTATTTGAGCAAGCAAACTAGCAACAGAGTAAAAGTTTAGTAATTTAGCAGGGAACCCAGGAATGCAAACACACGAATCAACCCATTTTATCTCCTCTAAATAGGGGTCAAAATCAGGTCTTCAGGACTGAATCACAAAGAGATCACCTTGCACATGTCAAGGTCTCTCTGACCAAACTAGAAACATATCATTAGGATTAGCAAAACGAATTAAAATCCACTGATTATCCATCTCAAAATACTCAACATCACCCTTAATAAACTTCCAATCAGACTTGGTTTTTGATATGATAGTACGAATATCTAAAGGAGCACCCGACATACTTCCTATCAAGACAAGATTTAGACAATTCATCAATGTCTTTTTGAAATTGAGAAAATTTATCCAAAACTATAGACTCAAAGAAACTAACAGAATTAGGGGGATCAACATCAAAACTATACGAAGGAGGAGGAATATTACCATGGAAACTAGTCATCATCCTGAGCATTAGCACCAACAGAGGCCAATGTTCCCACATAGCTTCCAATACCCAAAGAGGAATTGGACAAAATAACATCTTTAAACGAATGATTGTTTGCCATAAGAAAGCCAACACAAATATGACAATGAAAGGACACATAATTTGAACAATGAAAAGATATCAAGAAGAATGAGTTGAGTGAGTAAAAAGAACGCACCCAAGGAGAATGTATATAGCAGTTAGGGTTTGCATGAGCCAACTGCACATATTCAGATTCAATACACAGAGAGATGATACTTACCATCACATTAAATGCGAGCAAAGTCAGTAAATCCAATTTCTTCAGCCACTTTCTATTAACACGCCAATTACTGGCATAATAAAGCACCAAACTCTCTCTGAGAGAGGGAAACCACTCAGCAACGCCAAGAAAACACACACTCCTCACTCTAACCCTCTGCAGCGCAATAAATGAAGGAAAAAACAACTCACATTTGTAAGCCCCAAATTGCCAGGAAACCCTAGAAAAAGGGGGGGACTCGATTACTCTTTATAAGAGAGGAGTAATATACTTAATTAATTAAAGCAAACCCAGCCTGGAAACTAGGCCTGCAACTCCAATTAAGTAGCTTTAATTGAAAACTAACACTACACCATAATAACATAGGTGATTCACCATTGAAGTTAGGATTACTGAATTACTAACCAAACTCAGCGTAATAATCACAATTAGTTGGCAAGAAATAGGAAAATTACTCCATTAGGAGTAACCAGACTCGAAATCAAAAGATTTACTAGAGAATAATTTTGAGGGTATAATATCTTGAGGATTTGGAATTTTTTCGGGTAACTAGGTTCTGGAACAAGGAAAAAGGGGCTTTCTTCTTTTTCTCTCTCTAGCTTTCTCTCTCATCTTTTCGTAAATATTACATCGTAAACCAGGTACTTATGTCACAATTCACAAACCACAATACATATTACCCAAACTATTTAGAAAAATTCATACATATATAATTAATAATTCTTATTTACAAAGGTAGATACATCCAAGCAGTCATGTTGAATTCACACAAAAGAAGCTAAAATCCAACCTTTTTTATGTTGACGAATCAATTGTTGCTACCTAAATATTTGCCGGTAATAAATTAGACATACCAAATTAGCTTGCCGGAAATAGATTACCTAAATAAGTTTTGTCACCTTACAACAACTAGTATTTTTTTACGAGGAAAGATAATTGGTCTGAATACCAACCCCTGCTAGGCTTCTAGCATACAGGGCACAGCAGCTAAGATGCGGATTATAAGTATAAACTGCGTAGAAGACAACAGACCTAAAGCCCGCTATCACTACAAGTGAAATCCCCAAAGAGAATGTCATATCTCCTTACACTCACATTACTATACCACTAAGCGCTTCCACCACTCCCTCACAACTAGTATTTTTTTTTAAAAGGTTTGCAACAACTAGTTAAGACAAGAAAAAGTAAAGTTGCCTATAAAGCAGGGTTTTAGTTTATTTTTCTTGGCCCTCTTTTTGATCTTCTTTATCTTTTTGAATTAAAAAAATATAAAAGCAGAATTGCAAAGGGCAGATAAATGATGGACCATATTCTAGTCCCTCACCCTCAGTCAGAATTGATAAACGACCACGAGAAAAAGTGAAGTAGATTTGCAGAATCGAGTAAGCGCATTAAATGTTTTTCACTTCCTTCGAGTCTCAAAGAGAATGCCATATCTCCTTACACTCACACTACTATACCACTCTTCTCGTGCACTCAACTAAACCCTAAATACAACAACAAAAGAAGAGAAGAAAAAAACACAAATTTTGTTTCTTCTCTATCCGAAAAACCCATTAATCTTTGAAGCTGATAAATACCCACATCAAAAAATGGGTTCAATTTGCATTTTGAGGTACTATTTATTCTTCTGTTTTCTAGTGTTTTTCTTTTCAATGGCTGGTTTGTTTTTAGCTGAGGCATCTCCTTCATTTGGGTTCAAAAATTTTGACAAAAATTCCAAGTTTTTGGACTCACAAATCGCGTTTTATGGTGATGCGATGGTTGATGGAGATGGGTCTTTTGTTAAAATGACTCAATCTTGGAATTATAGTACTGGGAGAGTGATGTATAAAATACCCATAAAGCAATTGGAAAGAAATGGTGGTAGGAAGGCTTCATTTAGGAGTTATTTTTCATTTTCTCTCTCTTCAGAAAATGGGGATGGTCTTGTCTTTGTGATGCTACCAAATGGGTTTTCATCTGGTGGGTATAATGGGAAATTGTTTGGGTTATCTAATGAGCTGATTGAGAAGAAAAACAGGGCTTTTTTTGCTGTTGAAATTGACACTAAATTTGATACTGAATTGGGGGATTTGAACAATAATCATATTGGAATTAATGTGGGTAGTTTGGTATCAGTTAAAGTGAGCAATGCGTCGGATGTGAAATTATCATTGAGTAGTGGGAAGAAACTACAATGTTGGATTGATTATGAAGCGAGCTCGAAGCGAATCGAAGTTCGAATGAGTAAAGCGGGAGAAAAGAGACCAGTTTATCCATTGTTATCCTGCCCAATCGACTTGTCTGAAATGTTCAAGAATAAAGAAGTTTTCATAGGCTTAAGTTCATCAAATGCAAACTCCACTCAAATATGCAAGCTGTACTCATGGAGCTTCAAGTTAAGACAAGTGCCTTACTGGATGCATTCGCACCCGTTGGATCCTCAAACCGTTAGTAAAGATGCTCAGCCGGTGATGATTCAACCAAAGCGCGACTGCGCGTTTAAGGTCCTTACAGCTCTCATTCTTGGCACTGCTTGTGGTGCTTTAGGAGCATACATGGTGATGTTTGTTTGGAGTATTTTCTTTACTAAAAAACCTGTTGCTCCTGAAGAATATGTGGTTAAACCCGTGATGTATGACTATAACAAAGTTAAGGTTCTTGCAGTTGATAAGTCTGATGAGGCTTGTAACAGTAAGGCTTAGATTTACCCTTTTTTGTCTTTTTTTGTTTTTGGGGGGTTAAGGTTGGATGATTTGTTATGTAAATGTATCTTCTTCTTATTTTGGGTGCTAGATTGCTGTGTCTGTCTTCCTTTGTTTTCTTATGGATTGTAGGTTTACTTAGAACAATGCAGTGTCTTGAACTTGGTAGTTAATTTGTCAGAGACGATGTGTAGGCGTAAGCCATCTTGAATGTCTGTATGATTATTTTTCTTTGCTGCTTCCCTTTACAATCTTTGTTCAGATTCCTTATCATCAGATTCCCTTACAATTTTTGACATAGATTACAGAGCATAAATTAGACATTAACACATTACTATATGGGTTTGATTTTATTTACATGGTCTAAGAACCACTCCAGAGAGATGCTCTCAAACATATCAGAAAATGTCTCCCAACCTACACGCCTCTTCAGACCGTTTCCGCCGCTGCTTTTGACTACTCTAGAGAAATGCATTATGTTTTGAATTCCATAGACCCAGTTCTGCAGCAATGCATAAGTATGACAGCAACAGCAACCTGTCTATGCCATATTAGTGACCTTTTGAGGGCAAAAGTCGTAATCAAAAGCATGCATGGTGATGATGTACACAAATACGGTCCATTCTGGAGTGTGATTGATAGTCACTTGAGTTCCTTGTTCCATCATCCATTATGTGCTGCTGCATACTCCTCAAATCCAGCTTCCAGCCTATAGATATCACGAGATTATCAGGCCGATAACTGAAACTCTCATGTTTAATTGTACATTTTTACAATTTCTAGGCATGATCTTTTGCTTCATTATAAATGTTCTGAAATCAATTTCTTCTCATCAGCTGTTTGGTGGCAGCAAGATGGCATAAATTGTTTGGAATTGCAGCAATTAGCTGTACGCGTACTAAGTCAAACCTGCTCTTCATTTGGATGCGAACACAATTGGAGCATATATGATCAGATTCACTGTGAAAGGCAAAACCATTTCGTGCACAAGAAGTTTACTGATTTTTTGTATGCTCACTATAACTTGAGACTCAAGAAGCGCCAAATAAGACAGTCAAATGAGTTGATGTCCCTTGATAGTGCTCTTCTAGAAGGTTTACTCAATGACTGGGTTGTAGATCAGGCTGGCAGACAAGCCATGCAAGATGATGAGGTACATTTTACACCTGCAGTAGAATAAATATAGAGCATAGTTGACACCAGACCTCCCCTTTTTCCACTTTTCCATGCCTAGTTGCCTCCCTGTTTCCTTTTTATTGTATGAGTCCTATGCGGATACTGCTTAACATATGCTGATGAATTAGACTTCTGATTTCTCGTCAGCAAGATATCGTTGACCATGGAGAAGGATATGACTATGATATAGTCGAGTATGATGATGGTAACTCAGATATGAGGAGGGGATTCTAGACATGGGGACGCTAGCAGATGTAGAGCCCTTGGAAGTACATCCTAATGCTGGTCCAGCCACGGATGATGATGCGAAGCTCAATTTCCTTGATGATGACTTAACTGATTAGTTGAGTTACAAGACTTCATCGACATAACTAAGGTATATCCAAGTACTACTTTAATTGTTACAAATGACATATAAGCTTGGACGGGTTTGCAAACCTTTCTTTCACTGGAAATTAAAACATAATTAGACCCGTCTCATGCCTGACTTCTTTTACTCATCCATTTTTACATTAACGTTTAAATCCAGTTGATAAGCTTCATATTCCGTTGCCCAACTTTCAAATTGCACGCGAACATGAACATCACAAAGCAAACTCGACTATTTTTCATTTCTAAAGACCTGCGGGACTTTATAGTCTGCATCTTTTTTATAATCCATTTTGCTCGACAGATGCATATTGTCAATTAATCCAATTTGTTAATCTTCAGCCGGCAGCGTGCTGGAGCGGAACTGGAAAGGCTGCTGTATATAACCTTTTGCAATGTAATCATCATTCTGTTGCAACTGTAAAAACAAGTAGATGCACATTTAGCGAATTTCAGGTTACAGTTCCTAACATCTATCAAGGGATCGCATACATAACATAAATATAAATCATATTATAAGGAAAAGAATGTACAACCTTTGCCGCGTATTTTCCACCGGATTGCAAGCGTTAGAGATCAAAGAACACCAATTGTTGTCCCTCTACTTAGTTCACGAGCATCAATTGAAGTCCCACGTTTGCTAGAACGGAAGAAGATGAACACATTTCACTCTTTTGCTTTTTAGGGAGGGTGGCCGGATTTTTTAAGGGAGAAGAATAGATTTCTCTCTCCACTTTTCAGTTTAAATGTTACTGATTGACTGAACGCTTTACTCCACCCTCTTATTATATTATAACTCTTTATAATAGTAGGAGAATAGGTTTAGTGAGAGACCTAGTCCAACCCTAATTTCCCCTCTTGGCCTATTTACTTTCTTCAATTGGTTACTACAAAGTGTGACCTCATAGGATTAGATTAGCTTAGTTGTAGGTCCAATTAATATTGTCCCACCAACCATTATTTATTCTCTAGCAAGTAAATGTGGTTACTAAACTAATGTAATTAATTATCTCTATAATATCTCCTATTATATTTAGTGATTGCCGGAAATGTCTAAGGACATATTCCTTAAATGTCCCACTTTTCCGAAGATAAGAACGCAATACTAAATTCCTTAAGTCTCTTAATGCCAGATTTGATAACACAATGTTATTCTCAAATTTCATTCTTTCATTGCTGAGGTTGAACTGTTCAAACAAGGATTAACAACTTTAATCCTATTCCGCATGGCCATGCAATTTTCAGTTTTTGCTCACCAAGAGGCCCATGCATCATTCCTATTTAATAGGAGGACTTATCCACTCTTGTATGACCATAACTCCTACTCAATATTTAGCCCACCTGATCACTGCCTTTATAACCTCATTTTATGGCACGACGTTTAACAGCGTCAAGGTTAAACTAATTATATTGTGGTTCTTAAGACATACTACTCATGAATAAGGAATCCACTAAATATAGTAGTTTGATTCTACTTTTAGAATCTAATCAGGTCAAGTCTTAATGTATTAAATATACATCCATATAATCAATTAGACACCTATATGACTCTATAGCTCATGGAACTGCGCTATCAATTAATTATATACTAGTCTTTGAATAAATCACTTATGTCTAATTTAGTGATTTAGACAAGGGACTTTAAATAAATTGTGATTTCAGCTCACTTTATAAGGTTCCATTATCAAAAATATTTTTGATAATCTTATTTGAAAACACAAATTAGTTGGACATTTTATTTAATACTAAACCAAACAATTAAATAAGAAACAAATTTTTTTTATTGATAAACATTCAAAACATAATAAATGTCTTTACAATTGTAAACATGAACTAAACAACCTAAAGCCATTCTCTCATATGCTTAAGCCCCATAGACCTAATATGACACTCATACTTAGGTTGAACAAGTGGTTTAGTCAGAGGATCTGCTACATTATCATCTTTATGAACCTTGCTTACTTTCACATCCTCTCTTCCAACGATCTCTCGAATAAGATGGAATTTCCTGAGCACATGTTTAGACCTTTGATGCGATCTGGGTTCCTTAGACTGAGTAGTGGCACCATTGTTGTCACAATACAACTTAATGCCATTCTCAATGCTAGGAACTACACCAAATTCACTAATGAATTTTTTGATCCAAATAGCTTCTTTTGCTGCATCTGATGCTGCAATATACTCAACCTCTGTTGTAGAATATACCATGGTACTCTGGTTAGAGCTCTTCCAGCTCACAGCTCCTCCATTGAGACAAAAAATTAAACCAGATTGGGATCGGAAATCATCTTTGTCACTCTGGAAGCTTGCATCTGTTTATCCAGTAACAACCAACTCATCATCTCCACAATAAACCAAAAGGTTATCCTTAGTCCTTCGCAAGTACATAAAGATGTTTTTCGCTGCCATCTAGTGCACATCTCCTGGATTTGACTGATATCTGCTGCATATACTCAAAGCATATGCAACATCCGGTCGAGTGCATATCATGGCATACATAATGGATCCTACTGCAGAAGCATAGGGAACATTACTCATATGCTTGACCTCATCAGGACTCGAAGGACACTAAGCATTGCCAAGTTTTATGCCATGCTGCATAGGAATGAAGCCTCTTTTGGAGTTTTCCAGCTTGAACCTTGCAAGAACCTTATCAATATAAGTCTCTTGACTAATTCCAATGAGCCTTTTCGATCTATCTCTATAGATCTTTATTCCCAAGATGTACTTTGTCTCTCCTACGTCTTTCATAGAGAAACAATTTTTAAGTCATTCTTTGACTGACTCAAGCATGGTTTTATCATTTTTTTTTATGAGAAGTATGTCATCCACATACAAGACCAGAAAAGTAATACTACTCCCACTTAACTTCTTGTATACACAAGATTCCTCTTCATTTTCGAGAAAGCCAAATTTCTTGATTGCCTCATCAAATATGAGGTTCCAACTCCTTGATGCTTGCTTTAGTCCATAACTGGACTTCATAAGCTCATATACTCCCTGGATTTTCTGGATCTTCAAAACTTTGAGGTTGTGTCATGTAAACATCCTCTTTCAAGAACCCATTCAAGAAAGCGTTTTTGACATCCATTTGCCATATTTCATAGTCATAAAAGGCAACAATCGCAAGGATTATCCTAATGGACTTCAACATGCATGGCTACTGGTGAGAAGGTTTCATCATAGTCAATACCCTGAATTTGTTTGAAACATTTCGCCACCAACTTTGCTTTGAAAACACTAATGTTTCCATCCTTGTCTGTGTTTCAACTTGAAAATCCATTTGCATCCAATGGGTTTTACCCCATCAGACAAATCAACCAAGTCCCATACTTGATTTTCAAACATGGAATCCATATCAGATTTCATGGCCTCAAAGCATCTTTCGGAGTCTTAACTCTTCAAAGCATCTTTGTAGCTAGTAGGTTCTTCTGATTCTAAAATCGTGATTTCAAAACATTCAGTCAAAAGGAAATCAATATATCTCTTTGACGGAATGATTGTCCTACTAGACCTACGTTGGGGAACAACAGAAGAAGTTTCTACATCATTAGGTTGAGGGACTTCGCATGGAGTATCTCCAAGTAGGACGGTAGGAGGTACGTGAATTGAATGCACCGGCTCCTGAGCATTTTCATGTCGGGCACCTCTGACAAGGTATTAACCTCATCCATTTGTTGCTCATCTCGAATTTCTTCGAGATATACATTACTCCCACTTGTTTTTCTGGAAATAAACCCCTTTTTCATAAATACATCATTACTAGCAACAAACACTTTGTTTTTGCTTTAGTGTAGAAGTAGTATCCCTTGGTCTCTTTTGGGTAACCCACAAAAATACATTTATCGAATTTAGCTGAAATATAATCAGAGAATAAACGTTTTACATAAGTTTCACAATCCCATATCCTTAGAAAAGACAATTTTGGAACGTTTCTAGTCCATATTTCATATGGTGTCTTTTCTACTGCTTTGGATGGTGCTCTGTTAAGTGCGAATGTCGCTGTTTCAAACGCAAATCCCCAGAATGAAATTGGAAGACCAACAAGACTCATCATGGATCGAAGTATCGAACCATATCTAATAGAGTTCAATTCCTTCTTTCGGAGACCCCATTTAATTGTGGTGTCCCGGGTGGAGTTAATTGTGAAAGGATGCCACAATAATTCAAATGATCACCAAACTCTTGAGATAAGTCACCACACGATCGGATCACAATGCCTTAATTTTGTTCCCAAGTTGGTTTTGTACTTCATTTTGGAATTCCTTAAATTTTGTAAAGGATTCCGACTTATGCCACATGAGGTAAACATATCCAAATATGCTAACTGTGCCCTACCCTAGCACACAAATCAGTATGTATGAGAGCTAAAAGATCATTGACCCTTTCACTTGAGCCTGTGAAGGGTGACCTTGTCATTTTCCCCATCAAGCAAAACTCACATACATCAAATGATTTCAGAACTCCTTCTCTATGAAGTTTCTCAATGCGCTTTGAGCTTATGTGGCCTAATCGACAATGCCATAGATAAGTAGGGTTTGAGACATTTAATTTGTGCTTATTGTTGTCTATGTTATAGATGTGGGTTTCTAAGTCTAGCACATATAAACCATTTGATAATTTAGCAGAGACATAGAACAAATCATTTAAATATGCATAACAACTGTTCTTAATATTAAATGGAAAAACCTTATGAATCCAAAACCAGAATCGAAATTATGTTCTTGGTAATAATTGGAACGCATTAACAATTATTTAGTTCTAATATTAAACCAGAGAGTAAAGGTAAACTATAAACTCCTACAGCTAAAACAACAACCCTTGCTCCATTGCCTACTCAGAGATCTACTTCGCCTTTTCTCAAGCTCTTACTTTTTTTTAGTCCCTGCACATTATAAATAATGTGAGATCCACAAGTGGTATCAAATACCCAAGAAGTAGATGTAGCTAAATTAACTTCTATAACATAGAAACCTGAAGTTGAAGCACCACTCTTCTCTCCTTCAGATACTTGGGGCAGTTACTCTTCCAGTGGTCAATCTTATGGCAGTGGTTGTACTCATATAGTGCTGCTACTTTTGCCTTAGAAGTGGCCTTTGGCTTAGAAGTGTCATTTGTGGCAACCTAGGTAGCACATAAACGGGTACGGGGACGGATACGAGTACGAGGACGGAAAACGGCTAAGTTAAATTTCCAAAAAACGGGTACGGCATGGATTCGGCAAAAAAATAAATCTGGAAAAAAATCATTGTATTTTTATATATTTTTAATTAGTCAAACTGTGAAAGTAAATCTAGAAACAATATTATTATATTTTCACATTTATGTTTTCCTTCTAGTGAAGAACAAAAGCTTGGTGTAAACAAAAAAACTGAAGAAGAAACATGTCTTTGGAAACCACGTGCCAAAGGAAAAAGATAAGGGTATTAAAAAGAAAAGAAGAAAAGGCCAAAAGTAAAATAGCTGGCAAACACTAGTAGTGGACCACTACTTTGCTAGGGGTTTTTTTTAAAAGACATCAAGTGATTTTTTATAGCTTTCTTCCTTCTCTCCTCTCTCAAACTCAGCACGAGTTCACTGAACTGCTATTCTTCTCCAATGGCGTCACCGTCGTCGACTACCATATGGTGGTTTGTTGGCTGATTTTTCATTGAAGAGCAAGGGGACGCCTCTAAACTTGCTTCAACCGTCCCCGAGACGTCCCTGCCAAGAAACCCTAGCCGTCCCCGGATAGCTCACCGTCCCCATTATTTAGAGACGCGCAAGGGATGTATTTCCGGTGTACCCGTACCGTACCCGTAACGTCCCCGTCCCCGGTACGGAAAACGGTATCCTGGTGAAGTACCCGTGCTTCATAGGTGGCAATAACCTTGCTCTTGTTCTTCTTCGTAGGAGCCTCTTTCTTCTAGAACTGCTTATCCTTCCTAACCATTAGCATATTCTTATGTTCAGGTTCAGTAGGTAAGCTCCTCTCAGCCTGAGTTAGCATATCATGCAGCTCTTGCAAGGTAGCCTCTCCTCCTTGCATGTAGAAATTCAACTGAAAGTATTGAGATTAAGTTTCAGGCAATGATTTGATCACAATATCAGTTGTAAGTTCTTGGGGATAAGGGAAGCCTAATTTATCCATGATATGAAAATTCCCAATCATATTGAACACATATAGACCAACAGGTTTTCATTTGCGCAATTTGCATTCCAACAGCTTACATCAAGCCTCAAACCTTTCCAATCTAGCATTCTTCTAAAACATAGTTTTCAGCTGCTGGATAATGGAGTAGGCATCCAGACCATTAAAATGCTATTGAAAGTCTAGTATCATGCAAGCAAGCATCAAACATGTTACTTGCACATAATTAGCCTCTAGGGTTTGCCTAACTCTCTGTTAGCTAGAGTAGCATTTTCTGGCAGGGTTCAGGGAGAGGATTGTCAAGAACACTTTCCCTTCCTTCGGCTCTGAGAACGATTCTCACAGCCATTTCCCATCCTAGAAAGTTTTGTGCATTCAGTTTGTCCTTTTCAAGTACATAGCGCAAATTAAAACCGGAGGTGGTGTTGTTGTTATTGGTGGAACTAGACATGATAACTACAACAAAATAATAATTTAAAAAAAAAGGGCAAAAAACTCAGTCATAAAGTTAAATATAATGGGAGAGAATGAGGAATTATAAATTGACCTGGACGACGAAATCTGTAGAAGTCATTGCTTAATTCCCAAACAACTTGTATATATATATATATATATATATATATATATATATATATATATATTGTTATTTTTGGGAGACATAAACAAAACCTAGAATATCATGGAAGAGAAGAAGCAATAGCACCGGAGGGAAGTGCGATTTTCAAGCAATATAATAGCATATTCTGGTAAAATCCCAAATTCATCAATAAAAAGTGGGATTTTTGTTTGAAGATATTATTCAAGGTTTGTAAATATAGGTATGTATTTTGTAAATTAGGCAAGTCAATATTTTGTTGCTTAGAATTAGGAGTCATGCATGCTATTATTACTATTCTACAGTATTAGGCGTGAAACATGCTATTGGTTTTGTATATATTGACTTGCGAATAGCAATCTTGGAGGAAAATATTATATTAATAATATTATTACTTCATATCATTATTATTCTACTTGTTATTATTAATATTACTCAATTCATAAGAATATTATTATTATGCATATTACTCCCTCCATCCCAGAATACTCTTGACACTTATCAATGCACGCAGTTTTAGATGATAAGTTGTTGTTTGGTTATCAATTGTTATTTTATTGAAAAGTAGATGTGATAGGAGTTAGTAGCTAGTAAAAGTAGTATTATTTTATTTTAAGGAGAGAGAGTGTGGGCCATGGTTAGAGTTGGTGGGTAGTAGGAGTGGTATTATTTTATTTAGAGGAAAGAGAGTGTGAGCCAATGCTTAAAAGGTAGAGGATTAAAATAATAGTGGGTCATATCCAAAAATAGAAGTGTAAAGAGTATTATGGGACAGATGAAAAAAGAAAGTGTAAAGAGTATTCTGGGACGGAGGGAGTATAAACTAGTAACATATTATTAATTATTATCATTATAAATTATTATCATTATCATTAATATTATTAATTATTATCATTATCAATGATGATAAAAATATTACTCTACTTGTAATTATTAATAATACTCAGTTCACATCAGTTCACATCAGTTCAGTTCAGTTCAGTTCAGTTCATTTCAATTCAGTTTAGTTTAGACTTATTCAGTCCAAAATAACAGAGCCTTAGTTAACACTTATATAACTTAACGGTTATCTTTTCTATTTATTTCTTGGAAAATTTGCCAAAAAAATCCTTTTACGAGTTCACTTTTGCGGAAATTAAAACCTTATAAAGCATTTTTTGCGAAAACAAACCAAAATCAATTTTTTTTTTTTTTTTGCGAAAACAAACCTAGTATCATTTTCGAATTTCCGACGTTGGTCACCTCTAGCCACCACTACCAACACCTGCGCCCAGCCCCCAACCCAACCCTGCAGCCCCCACCACCTGCAGCCCACCCCACCCCCACCGTAGCCCCCAACCCCTCCCTCCCCCCCCGGGCAACCCCACCACCACCGCAGCCCCCACCCCACCCCCACCGGTGGCCCCCAACCCCCCCCTCCACCCCCTCGGGCGGCGGCCCCCCACCCCCCTTCGCCCTACCCTATCTCCTCCTCCCCCATCTCCTCTCCCTTCGTCCATCCCCCCACACTGCAGCCCACCCCCTTCCTCCCGCAGCTCCCCCCCTCCGCAACCTAGAAATCCGAACCCACCACCATCACATGACCATAACACCATGAAACCCCCCACCACAACCACGAAACCCACTACCCATTACCACCACAAATGAAACGAAAACTATCAAAAATCGAAGAACGAAAACCATTGTTTTTGGGTGGTGCAGCGGTAGGGGGGATGGACGAAGGGAGAGGAGAGGGGGGGGGGAGGGGGAGGGAGGGAAGAATGGAGAGGAGAGAGGGTAGGGGCAAAGGAGGGTGGGGGTCTTTCTGAGGGGGTGGAGGGAGGGTTGGGGGCTGCTGGTAGTGGTGGCTAGGATTCATCTTGCAAAAATAATTTTGATTTTGGTTTGTTTTCGCAAAAAAAATTTGATTTTGGTTTGTTTTCGCAAAAAATGCTTTATAAGGTTTTTTTTCGCAAAAATGAACTTGTAGAAGGTTTTTTTTGGCAAATTTTCCTTATTTCTTTAAATGAATAATATGTATCCCTCAATAACCATATAATTAATTCATCCCACTCGATCACGCGCCACAATCTCTTCGCCTCATGTCCCCCATCTGTCTTTTCTCTCATTATATCTCTAAACCGTTCTTAGCTTTACTCCACCTTCTTCTCCTTGCTTGTTATTTTTTAGCCTTTTTTTGTCAGAAACTACCTTATAAATGTCCACTTTTGGAAACAACTACCTTATATAATTTTTTTTGAAAACAACTACCTTATAAATTCTAAAAGTTTGAGTAGCACTACCAACTAACGGAAAACGTTAGTCTCTTCCGTTAAATGATAATTTCCCTCCCTTTTTTAAACCTATTTGTCGTGCCTCTTTCAGCATACATTCTTGGAGCAAATCAGGCGAAATCTCACCCAATTCTCAACTAAATCTCACCCAATTGAAGGTCAACGTGCATTTATCAGGCGAAATTCGACCCCCTCTTGCCATTGAAGGTATGTATTATGGGATTGAAGCTTCAATTACTCAATTTTAGGGTTTTTCTTGCAATTAGTCAATCACTTTTAGGGTTTTCTTCATATTCTTCAATTACTCATGAATTTTAGGGTTTTATGCTAGGGTTTGTTTCAATTACGCCAAATCTAGGTTTTGTGGCTGTTTAAAGATACTAACTTTAGTTTGATTTTGGGTTTGCTGAGGTCATGTCAAATTCAAGCTACCAATCAGCTTGTGAGGTTCCAACCAAATGTGATTGTGGCATCAAACCTCATATTGGAGTGTCTTGGACAACTTTGTGGCTTGCGAATTCTACAACCTTACAATTGATTGGCGTGGCTGCAACCTATTTAGGTGGCTGGATGATGGCATATTGGAGTGGCAAAGGGTTGTCACCAATGGGTTGGTGCTGGAAAGGAGAATGTTGAAGCAAGAAGTAGCATTGCTCAGCAGGCATGAACAGAGGAAGGTGGTGAAGACTGAGAGATTGGACCAGGAAATCTTTAGTGCAAAGTTAATTTTGAGGAGAGAGAGGGTGTGAAGTTATGGAAGGTGACAGAGGAAGGTGGAGAGGTGGGTAATTCAAATTAAATGGGGGTATAAGAGACATTTCATAATGCGTTTTGGAGGGAATTTGTGGGTATTTAGATTAAATGGGGGTATAAGAGACATTTCACAATGCGTTTTGGAGGGAATTTAAAAACTTGACGAAACTGACTAACGTTTTCCGTTAGTTGGTAGTGCTACTCAAACTTTTAGAATTTATAAGGTAGTTGTTTTCAAAAGAAATTATATAAGGTAGTTGTTTCCAAAAGTGGACATTTATAAGGTAGTTTCTGACAAAAAAGGCTATTTTTTAAACCATAACTAGCCGAAAGCCAACTGGGGTTTCTTAATTCTTATGCAATTGACCTTTCCCAATAATTACTTATTTTCTCTTTCTCCTGGATTAGTACCATCTTTGATTCTTTACTCTCAAGTTTTTATCATTTCCATTGTTTTTGTCAAAGTTGCGTGCTTGACGAAAACATGGAGGCACATCTTAAGAAATGCCCGCTATTGGAACAAATAAGGACAGAACATGATTCTGCAAAACAACAAAAAGCCAAAAGAGATTAGTTTATAGTTATTGTTCATTCTAAATTTTTAATCTAGTATTTGAATCATCTTTTAGGTTTTTTTTTTTAAAAAAAAAATCAGAAAAACTAGTAGATCTAATGTTCTTTAAATTTATAGTTCTTTTCTTCTTCATTTTTCTTATGTACTCAATCACTTTTTTTAAAAAAATGGCATTTGATTCCAAGTTTGCTTAGAGTTTGATATTTTTTAGTATTCTAGTTTAATTAACGGAAATTGGTTCCTTTTTATATACAATTTGGACTTTGATATCGATTAAATTAGGTTTGAATTTGGTCAAATTAGTTATATAATCTTGGTTTCATAAATTTTATGAGCTTTTTGTAAAGCGTGTTAGTAAATCAAAGGCCAGATTTGGAATTAACATTATACTCGAGTCTTGTTTTCTTTCTTTTTTGTCGATATAACTGGTGTAGTTCTCTTGATTTTTTTTACACCTTTTCAATTATTTCTTCTGATTTTCTATAGATTTGATTTTTTTGGTTATATACGATGATGAATCTTCTTGCGTATTTTATGGCTCTTTTCTTCATTTGGCTTTGCTTGTTGTTGCAGAGATATAGTTAAAGATTTTTCTAATGAAGTTGAGAAGAGAAGTTTTCACTGTACTTAGTTTGATTTCTGTATCCAAATATTGCTTACATATGTAAAAAGTAAATGTACTTGATAGATCCTTTTATGTTGAATATATTTTTACATTTGCACCAAACTAATTTGTATGTGAAATGAAGTTGGTTGATCTAATTGCAAGGATGCAATTTTGTACATTTTTTTTAACAAGGTAAGAAAAAATGAATATTAGGTAACCCTCCGCACGAGGGGTGGACCTAATATATCGTTTACAATAATGGAGTGGAGTTTTGAATTTATACCATTGTCAATATGGAAAGAAGAGACGACTAGGTGTCCAACGTTGGCTATCCAGTCAGCTGCTTTGTTGGCCTCTCTGTAGATGTGTTGGACGTGCCATTGTGAGAAGGAGAGAAGGAGCCTTTGGATGTCTTTGATGATGTTGGCTATTTGTCATGGAGGATCCCATTTGTTGAGTACATCGTTGATGACGAGGAGATTGTCGCCTTCGATGTGAATGTTTTTTATGTCGGTGTCTATTGCAAGTAGAAGGCCTTGTTGAAGGGCAGTGGCTTCAGCTATGTAGGCCTGTGAGTGGCCGAGGTTGTGGGCGGAAGCTCGAACTAGTTGGCCATGGGAATCACGGATAATTACTCCTGCTGATGCTGAGTTGTGATGTACAGATCCGTCGAAGTTAAGCTTGTGGAAAGATGTTTTTGTACATTTGTTGATGTGGTTACAACAATGTATTTTTGTATTTGTAGTGTACAAGCGTAATTGTATAATTTCTTTGTTTTGAAAAGAGAGTTTAACTGGTGTGCACCTGGTCCACAATAAGTTATTGTGGACCAATATCCTCACACGTGTGAATTGCCTAAAATAAAATGAACCCCATAACTCATTCTCTCTCCTCATTTTGTACACCCGCAGCTTTCCCAAAAAAATACAGAGATTCTCTCTCCACTTCTCGGATTTGTCGCCGCAATCTCGCACAATTTTCTCTTTCTTCAGATCAAAATCTGCAATCTCGCGAAATTTTACGATCAAAACTACAAAGAAGATTAGAGAATTATGGAGCAACAATCTAATGCAATTTCAACAATCTCACAACTTGATCTCAACAACAACATAATCGAGTGTGAATCGAGTCAAAACAACAATGAAGGTATGATTTTCGATTTTAAATTGATGAATCTAATTAGGTTATTATTCCAAAATACCTTTGCTTGTGCAAGTAAGGATGATTACAAAAAAATTTCAGATTAAGTAGAAATCCAAGCTTCAGATATTGAAGACGATGAAAACGAAAATCACGAAATTATTTCTACAAGTGCTGAAGGTAATTATTTCGAAATTAATTTCTCTTATGTTGATATTTTGTTTATGCTTCGGTTAATAATGTTTTGTAGTATATTTGTTTAAGATTCTGCTTAGTTGAAACTATGCATGCAATGTGAATGTTTTTTCGATCTCGGAATTGGATGTTTGTGGAGATGATTTATTTCGAGTATGATGTTATACAGTTCTACTGTAACTATAACTTCAAAAGCGGTCACTATATATAGATCTAAATATGCACGGATTACAACATGTTGTTAGGTGAATGTAGTAACTATATCATGCAAAAAGGTAACTCTATGTTGATAATGAGTTTACTATAAGAAATTTGATTAACATATACTTGACGACACTGGCATATATAAAATAGATATCACTATGACATAAAGAAGGTAACTATATATCCATATAATCAAGAATAACTAATAAAAACTTTAAGTAAAACATAGTTACTTTTAAAATGATATAGTAACCATTTATAAGTTAATTTGATTCTATAATAAAAAATAGTAATTATCATAATAATCAAATACTCAATGGTAACTACAACTTATGAAAATGTCACTATATCCTACAATATGAATAACATAAACAAAAATAAAAATATTAACTTAATTATTTAATGTGCTTCACATTGACAGGAAAGAATGTTGATGAAAATATTTTAGGGTGGTTAGTAGGGCAAAAAAGGGGAAACACTTGATGATATATATGAGTTATATCGTCAACATGCCGCCACTGTAGGATTAGTGTAAGAAAAGCAAAACAAGTAAGGAAAACAGTGAGTGTAGAAATCACACAAAAGTTTTTTCTATGCTCTGCAGCAGGGCAAAGGAATTTTGGTAAAAGAAAGGAAGTATGTGTTGAGGAAGAAGAGCCTCAATTGACAGAAGGAATTTCTTCTAAGAAGCCTAGAAGGAAAAGTAGAAGAGGTTCCCTAACTAGAACAGGATGTAATGTTCTTATTAAGGCAAAACTAAATGATGAAGGCCAATTTGAAATTGTGCAACATGTTCTTCTTCATAATCACCCCCTCACAAGACAATTATGGAATCATCTACATCGTTCAAAACGTGCAATGACTAATATGAAAGGTGCTGCAATAGAAGGGATGCATGATTCGGGATTTAGACCTGCTGAGTCTTTTAGATATATGAGTAATGAAGTTGGAGGAGACGATGTTGTTGGTCATAGCTTGAAGGACCATATGAATTTCTGTTATAAACTGAAGATTAAAGCTATTGAGGGTTGTGATTCGCAAGTAGTTTATGACAAACTACAAGATGCATATTCTGAAGATCCAAACTTCTTCTTCAGAATTAGATTGGATAAAGATGGCAGAGTTTGTAATTTGTTTTGGAGAGATTCGATGATGTTGGAAGATTATAAAATCTATGGTGATGTGACTGTATTTGATACAACTTATAGGACAAATAGACACAACCTCATATGTGCACCATTTGTGGGGATAAATAACCATTGGAAAAATGTAATTTTTGCTTGTGCATTTCTAGGAGATGAGACAGCTGCATCATTTCTCTGGTTGTTTGAAACTTTCAAGAAAGCTATGGGTAACAAATGTCCAATCACTATATTTACCGACCAAGATGCAGCGATGGCCAAAGCGATAAAGAAGGTAAATATTTTCTAATTTCAGATATAGTTACTCTTTTCATGACATAGTGATCTTTTTATTCTTTGCCTTTTTGATAATAGTAGTAACATTCATATATAGTGACCCTTTTTGACATATGATGACTTGTTCAATATATTTCATATATAGTGGCAAGTTGATTCGAATTTCTAAAACTGATATGAATTTGGTGGTCCGAAAAATTCACAATGTTTAACCTAGATTCTAAGTGACCTTTTTTTTATGTGTTTTATGAATGAATGCTGAAAACAAGAAGTAAAAATAAAGGATAGTACTCTTGATTCTCGCAGTAATTAGAGGGTCTCTTCCTAATCGCAATTAGAAGATGAATACAAGTCGCAACAAGTATTGTTTTGGTTAACAACCGAAATAAGCAACGCTCACAAATTCTCAAATCAATTCATCTCTCCTTTTTTTATTAAGGACTAGATGCCTATTTATGATTAGGGCAACAAGTACTCCTTGCCCTCGAAGGCATACACCACACGTCCAGCAATTAAGAAATAAGGAAAGTGCTTTCCTAAACAAAACCCTAGAATCTAGCTCAACTTAAGGAAACTTAAACATAATGAAAGATGCTCAAGACTTTCCTAAAAAGCACTACTAGAACCACACGGCTACAAGGGACATTCCTTGCACGCCACTTACAACTCAAAAATAAGGAAACTTTCCTAAAATACAAGCCATGACACTAGACTCTTAATGCACCGAATTTCCTAAGTATTTCGGATTTATTGAAGCTAAACAACTCAACTAACTTAACTAACATAATAAAATAACATATTTTGGGTTAAATGAAAAACGTTCACTTTAAGAGCAAAGTAAAACCATGCAACAATTCTACGAAAGCAAATAAAGATAGTCCAACTTGCATCATTCTCCCCTTCTTGAAAAAAAAACTTGACCTCAAGTTTCTTCAAACCACTCCATGAAATCATCCATATGAATCGAATGATCACCAGAAAGATCACCAACTGCAATAAATCAAAGATCGAGCAAAGATTTAAGCGACCTTGAACAAACAACCCCATGTCTCGTGAACTTGAATCATTGTGAACATAGATCTTAACTAGTTCATGCAATAATTTATGTTCCTTGAACAAATTAGATGGAAAACATGAGATAGGTAATTTTTCTTCAATGATTGGAACCTCCAAGATCAAATCTTTATCGTCCAAATGTGAACAAGATTCAGTATTTTCTTCTTCTTCAACATCAAGAACAAATTCTAGAACCTCTTCCATGGTTTCATCATCAACAAGAATTAGATCTCTGGATTTTTCCTCATGTTTTTTCTCTTTTCGTTGTTGAATCAACATCTCAATCTCCTCTTTATCCTTTTGAAGTCTTGCCAATCTTTCATCAAGTGTTGGTGGATATCTAAGATCTTGTAGTGCTTGTTTAGCCCTTTCAAATCTTTGATAAGCCTCTTGAAAAGAAGTTGATACATCATTGCACATCGAATCCATCATATAAGCAAAAATTCGTTCATACACAAGAATAATTCTCAGATTGACATAAAACTGCCCAGATATTTTGTATCGAAAGCAATTGCTCGCTGTGAATTCGTTATGTCTCCAAACCACACGATATTTTTACAGGACCTAGCCCTATATGTATTAAACACTCTACCAAAATTTCATGCAAAAATTCGAAAATGATGCAAGATACGTGCATGAATTGCTTCACCAACTATCTTTATTTGCTTTATTAGAATTGTTGCATGGTTTTACTTTACTCTTAAAGTAAAGGTTTTTCATGTAACCAAAAATATGGTATTTTATTGTGTTAGTTAAGTTAGTTGAGTTGTTTAGCTTCAATAAATCCGAAATACTTAGGAAATTCGGTGCATTAAGAGTCTAGTGTCATGGCTTGTATTTTAGGAAAGTTTCCTTATTTTTGAGTTGTAAGTGGCGTGCAAGGAATGTCCCTTGTAGCCGTGTGGTTCTAGTAGTGCTTTTTAGGAAAGTCTTGAGCATCTTTCCTTATGCTTGAGTTTCCTTAAGTTGAGCTAGATTCTAGGGTTTAGTTTAGGAAAGCACTTTCCTTATGTCCTTATTTCTTACTAGTTGATCCGTGGCATGTGATGTACTAGGGGAGCAAGGTTTTCTTGCTGCTCCTATTATAAATAGGCGTCTAGTCCTTAATGAAATGTGAGAGATGAATTGATTTGAGAATTGTGAGCATTGCTTATTTCGGTTGTTAACCAAAACAATACTTGTTGCGACTTGTATTCATCTTCTAATTGCGATTAGGAAGAGACCCTCTAATTCCTGCGAGAATCAAGAGTACTATCCTTTATTTTTACTTCTTGTTTTCAGCATTCATTCATAAAACACATAAAAAAACGTCATTTGGAATCTAGGTTAAAGTTTGTGAATTTTTGGACTTCAAAATTCATATCAGTTGGTATTAGAGCAGTGAGGTTGTGGAGGAGCGTGAGGCTGCGTGAAAGCTTGGAATAAGCTGAAATTTTGTGTGGTGACAGTAGACATCTTGAAGTTTGTTGTGTCAAAATTGTGTGTCAATCTGATCAGTTACAAAGCCGCAGAAATCGAAACATTCAGAGCTAATTTTCTGGCAGATTCGAGCAGTTTTCATGTAAACTTTAGGCAATTCGTTCTCCAAGCATATAACGAATTTTTGAGAGTTTCTTGGCTTAAAATTGGACTACTTTTTGTCTAGTTTAATACTGGAAAGTTAAGTAATTTTTGAAGAAATTTTGCTAATTGGTTAAGCACGTTTTGTATAATTGGTCAAAATCGAACTATTCTGGATCAGTTTAGTGAGAATTAAAACTGCGAACAATCAGATTTGAATTTTTGCATGAAATTTTGTTAGAGTGTTTAATACATATAGATGTAGGTCCTGTAAAAATTTCGTGTGGTTTGGAGACATAACGAATTCACAGTGAGCAATTGCTTTCGATACAAAATATCTAGGCAGTTTTATGTCAATCTGAGAATTATTCTCGTGTATGAACGAACTTGTGCTTATATGATGGATTCGATGTGCAATGATGTATCAACTTCTTTTCAAGAGGCATATCAAAGATTTGAAAGGGCTAAACAAGCACTACAAGATCTTAGATATCCACCAACCATTGAAGAAAGATTAACACGAATTGAAAGGAGTTGTGCGAAGCTTCAAGATTTGGTTCAACAACTAAAAGAGAAACGACATGAAGAAAAACAGCAACTTCCTATTGTTGAGGATGAAGAAAAGATCAAAACTTTTTCTTCTACTGAGGATAAAGATTTGATCTTTGAAGTTTCTCATGTTGAAGATGAATTAAAACTGAATCTTTGGATTGTGCAAATAACAAAGATTCATCCTTTGACATTCAAGATGACTTAAAGCTCGACTCTTTAGCTTGTACAACCATCAAAGTTCCGATCTTTGATATTCCATGTGCGAAGAAAGCTACAGAAGAGCGTTGGGTACAACAATATGCAGCATCTTCTACTGATTTTTGTCATGATGTTGTTATTTATCATACACATCCACAAACCTCATGGATTCCACTTCTATTTCTCATCCGTGTACTTGTTCTTATGGTTCATGGTTATCATGTGTGGATGATTGCTTGGTTACATCAAACTTGAGACAAGTTTTTTTCAAGAGGGGGAGAATGATGCAGATACGTGCATGAATTGCTTCACCAACTATCTTTATTTGCTTTATTAGAATTGTTGCATAGTTTTACTTTACTCTTAAAGTAAAGGTTTTTCATGTAACCAAAAATATGTTATTTTATTATGTTAGTTAAGTTAGTTGAGTTGTTTAGCTTCAATAAATCCGAAATACTTAGGAAATTCGGTGCATTAAGAGTCTAGTGTCATGACTTGTATTTTAGGAAAGTTTCATTATTTTTGAGTTGTAAGTGGCGTGCAAGGAATGTCCCTTGTAGCCGTGTGGTTCTAGTAGTGCTTTTTAGGAAAGTCTTGAGCATCTTTCCTTATGCTTGAGTTTCTTTAAGTTGAGCTAGATTCTAGGGTTTAGTTTAGGAAAGCACTTTCCTTATTTTCTTACACTAGTAGAATAATTGCTTATTGCTGCGATGATATTGCTGCGTTTTTACCCATACGCAGCAATATATCACGTAAAAAGAAAAGGTAAAATATAAAATAAAGATATTGATGCGGTTTCCTCCAAAAACCGCAACAATATGGTTTCACGAGGGATTTGTTTATGTACTCCGTGGGGTACAAGTAGTGCACGCCGATGAGAACAATAAAATCATCCCAAACTACAAACAAATGACAATAGCAGCAGAAACAATTGTGATACGTGAAGAGCATGATGACATTGCAATTCCTACATTCTTCTACAATTTAGTTGCTTTCAACTGGTTCCATGTTCATGCCAATCGTACTGATATGGTGTTCGGTACTTTTACTAACCATCTATCTAGATTAAATTAATATTATGTTAAGCTTGAGGGAAGCTAACTTTAATTATACAATTTTGATTGTGTTAAGATGCAATGGGATTAGTTTTATATGCTTCACCAATTGAGTCAGCTGGAGGAAACTCAGTCAAAAGAGATTTGGCGATAATGGATAAAACGTAACTCTATTCTAATTGAATAATTCTTATTTGCATACCATCACTATATTCATTTAACACAAAATGATCCTAATACTATTGAATTTTATACTTGCAGTTGAATAATTATAAAGTTAACCCTTTGGAATGAATTTGTGCACATACTTGGAAATGGACATCTTAACACTTAAACTAATTTTTGTACAATACTTTTTGCATGTTGTGGTCTACATGTAAAGAGCTTCCTTGGTACACTATTGAACTACATGAATTATCAGCATTTGCATTTTATTTTCATATTTGAAAGTGTCATATTAATATGTGATAGTGGTTTTCTATGTTTCTTAAACATAGGCTGAACATATCTTACAACAGGATTTTACTCCAGGATTTATGTTAACAAAGTAGATGAAACTACTTCCTTATCTACATGGTATGCGCAAGATAATTATATTAATGTGTATTCTAAATTACTATGTTTCATTGAATAATTTTATCTTCTAAATTTATAGGTATGAATTCGATAAATTAGCGAAAAAAAGGGTTGCAGGGTTCCGCTCAACTCCTTTCTCTTTACAATCATCCATTGATATTTCAAATGCTCCTCGGATCCGATTAACTACCTTTCATACCATGAGAAAAGTAATTAAACCTTTCCTCATTATTTTTTAAAACTAAATAAACCTATACATTAATAAAATACACTAGTAGAATAATTGCTTATTGCTGCGATGATATTGCTGCGTTTTTACCCATACGCAGCAATATATCACGTAAAAAGAAAAGGTAAAATATAAAATAAAGATATTGCTGCGGTTTCCTCCAAAAACCGCAGCAATATGGTATCAACAAGAAAATTTTTGAAAAAAGTTGACTTTTTGACCAAACCTATTGCTGCGGTTTTTGTCAAAAACCGCAGCAATATATTAAAATATTATTAAAAAAATAATATTTTAATCTATTGCTTCGGTTTTTGTCAAAAACCGCAGCAATATATTAAAATATTATTAAAAAAATAATATTTTAATCTATTGCTGTGGTTTTTTTTAAAAACCGCAGCAATAGGATCATTAGGGTTTGTTTTGAAAAATAGGGAGCCTTATAATTGAGCGTCGTTTCCTTATGGTCATAACCCACTCCTCTCTCTCCTCTCTCTCTCAGCCAACAAAATCTGAAATCCTCCCAACCTCTCTCACACACGGCCACCTTCAATCTTCAACGCCGACCATCGCCATCTTCAACGCCGACCATCGACATCTTCAACGTCGACCATCTTGTTCGCTCCTCCTTCGCACAACGCCGACACAGCAAGCGTTGCACAACGCCTTGGTCGACGCTCCTCCTTTGCTCACCGGTCACCACCGGATCTCTTCTTTCGCGTCTCCTTCAGCACCGGTCACCACCGGATCTCCTTTTCCTCTTTCGTCCCAAACAACGAATTTCGTCCCAAACTCTCTCTCATCCTCCGACGAGTTTCCTTCTCGTTGTTCTTCGGCCTTTCTTCGTCGGTCACCGGACGAAGACGAAGAATAGTTGCTCTAACCGCCGCCTCGAAATTGCTAATATTTTTTGTTAATTTTTTTTCGTTCTGTATTTCATTCTTTTTACATCTGTATTTCATTTTTTTTACATCTGTTGTTTCTGATTTTGTGGATCTTTTTTCAATTTAATTTTTTGTTAATTTTGTAGATCTAATTGAATTTGTAATTTAGGTTTATGATGAATTAAATTAATTTGTATTTTCTTTAGATATAATTTGTAATTTGTATAATTTGTAATTTAGGTTTATGATGAATTTGTAATTTGTATAATGTTGTTATGTAATTTGTTAATTTATTTGATGCTTGAATGAATTCAACAAATTTGGTTGTGGTTTTGAAAATGTTGTGTGGGTATAGAATGTAGTATACTAGTATATGACATTATAAATGTATAAATTTTTTTTATAAAAAAAAAACAACCTATTGCTGCTGTTGTTTGGTAAAAACAGCAGCAATAGACTCACCTATTGCTGCTGTTTTTACCAACAACAGCAGCAATAGGTTATTTTTTAATTATTTTTTTTGTTATTCACACTACCTATTGCTGCGGTTTTGGGTAAAAACCGCGGTTAAAAACCGCAGCAATAGGTAATTACCTATTGCTGCGCCCTTAATTGCTGCGCGGCTAAAACCGCAGCAATAGGCCACTTAATGACCGCAGCAATAAGCAATTATTCTACTAGTGTTATTTCTTACTAGTTGATCAGTGGCATGTGATGTACTTGGGGAGCAAGGTTTTCTTGCTGCTCCTATTATAAATAGGCGTCTAGTCCTTAATAAAATGGGAGAGATGAATTGATTTGAGAATTGTGAGCGTTGCTTATTTCGGTTGTTAACCAAAATAATACTTGTTGCGACTTGTATTCATCTTCTAATTGCGATTAGGAAGAGACCCTCTATTTCCTGCGAGAATCAAGAGTACTATCCTTTATTTTTACTTCTTGTTTTCAGCATTCATTCATAAAACACATAAAAAAACGTCACTTAGAATCTAGGTTAAACTTTGTCAATTTTCGGACTTCAAAATTCATATCAATGACCTTTTGAAGAATAATAGTAACCCTTTTGCATTATTATCCTAATTCACTGAACATAGTATATAGTGACCCTTTTTTGACACATATTGACTTCTTTATAATATACACAGGTTCTCCAAGATGTAATTCATAGACTATGCCAATGGCATCTGAGTCAAAATGCAGTAAAAAGATATGGTGTTCTCAAATCTGATTCAACATTCAAAACAACTTTCAACAAATGTTTAAATGGTTGTCTAAATTTACAATAATTTGAGATATGTTGGCTTGGAATGATAACGAAGTATGAGCTGCAAGAACACAAGTGGTTCAATAGATTATATGAAATTAGACACAAGTGGTCCACAACTTTTACTAAAGACTTCTTTTCTGCCGGAATTTTATCATCACTGAGAAGTGAAAATACAAATCATGCAGTAGGCTTCAAAGCCAATAGGACGACAACTCTCACTGAGTTCTACATCATCTTTCAACAATCAATAAAGAGATGGAGAAAAGTAGAAGAAACAGATGAGTTCCATTGCACAATATCAATCCCCACGTCAAATTATCCCATGACAGCCTTACTTAAACATGCTTCTGAGGTTTACACACACACTCTATTCATAGATTTTGAAGAGGAGTTTGACTTGGCAATTGCATCTCAAGCAAAGGTTTTACTCAAGAATGGAAGCATCTTCATATACAAAGTTTACCTTGAAGGAAGATATGGAAACAACACAAGCTGTAACTTATGATGAAGGCACTCAGAAAATTGAATGTCCATGTAAGAATTTTGAAGAGGCGGGATGGTTATGCTTCCATTGTCTCCGTGTTTTGCATATACATTCCATTCAGAAAATTCGAGAACTGTACATATGTGTGAGATAGACAAGGTTTGCAAAGTTTGAGGTGTGGAACAAGAGTGAGGCACAACTAAAGGCAACAGGTGAATTGAACAACTTTACTTCATGGCGTTTGCATATGGTGAGAAACAACTACAATCTTATACTCCAAAGCCATAAAATTGAAGATGCTAGAAAAATAATCGAAGAAAGCTACAAGAATGATTCAAGAGCAATACATGTAATAATTCAAACTCAAAAGAATTCTACAAATGCTGAACCAAACACAAGTAGTGTAGATGACACTTCACAAGCTGCTCCATTAGACCATGTCCAAGTATTGGATTCTGCTCGTGCCATCACTAAAGGGGCAAAAGGAAAAAAGAGGATTCCGGGAATTTATGACCACGTGAACAAAGGCAAAAAAAAAAAAGGAAGCATAGAGAATTTGGTTCAAAAACACCAAAATATTTATTCTGATTTATTCATTTGAGTATGAAAATTGTCAAGGATATTATGATTACATTGTGTTTCTAATATTTTCTATATGGTAACCATTTTTACTGCAATAGTAACCTTTTTGGTAATCGATCATATTGAATATAAATACCTATAATATTGGGTGTTGATATTTTTTAACGCATATATACTTACTTTTGTGATAATATATGACCTTTTTGTATTCACCTTATGGAACTGCCGTCAAAAGGTTAATATATTTTTCAAAAGTGGCAACTATATGTATAAAATAGTTATTCACTACAAGAAAAGGCCAAAACAATGACTGCTTCACTGCGAAGGCTTGAAAAACGGTCGTTATTCTTGCATTCAGCGACTGTTTAAAACCGTCGTTGCTCACCGACTGCTTCTAAAGTAACAGCGACGGATAAACCGTCGTTATTAATCAGCGACCGTTTAAAATGGTCGTTAATTTTATTTTAGATTTTTTCAATTTAAGCATGTGTGTTAAACGGTCGCTGATGTGATTAAAAGAGAAAAAAAAAGTTGGCATCCTCTCTCTCGTCATCCTCTCTCTCCTTACTCTACCCTAATTTCTCCTCTCTCCTCTTTAGATCTGCTCCTCCCTCCTCCCTCCTCCCTCCTCCCTCCTCCCTCCTCCCTCTCAATCCACCGGAGCAACGGACGGTTTAAAAAAGAGATAGAGACAGAGGAGAGGGAAAGTGAAACAGGAAAAAAAAGAGAATCCAAAAAAAGGTTTCTTCAACTCCATCTCTAAGAAGGTAAGAGATTTTGATTTCAAGTTTTTATCTTTTTTTTTTCTTCTTCTTTTTTCTGTTTATCGAATTCTAGGGTTTCCAATTTTCGATTTTTCAACTCCATCTCTCTGTTTGATTTTTGTTCTGTGGAAATTAAGAATTAGGGTTTGTGTTTAAAGAAGTAGAATATTGGGAAATTTGGGAACATTTGGTTGCTGATTTTTTATTTGCAAATTTTGTGAAATTCTGGGTTTTTTAGAGGGGAAATTTAGGGTTTTAGCCTATCATTTCGTCGAACAATTTGTGTTTTATAGACGGGAAAGCTAATCAGTCTGTTGATTTTGGTGAGACTTTTTATTTTAAATTTTTGTTTGATTTGTGAACTAATTTTAGTGTTACATTTTCGCATTTTTGTCTCAGTTATGCGCAGATCATCTATATTGAAATTTCTGCAATGTTGTCTGTTTTGTTGGCTGTTATATATCGTCTTTCTCTGTTTGTTTCGAAATCTTGATTATTTTGTGGTTTTATGATGAAAAAAATGACGAATGTGGCTGAAAATCATGGTCTAAACTCTAAATGTGATGAAATAAGGAATTTTTTGGGTGGATTGTTGGTGCCTTTATGCCCTTTTTGTTAAATTTTTTGCCAATGAGAGAATTTTTTATTTTTGCTGGGCAAAAAATGAATGTCAGCTGCCCTTGTTTCGTGTGCTCTTAGGGTAGATTTCAGTGTTTTTTACCTTTCTATTGCTTACTCTTAGGTCCCTAGATGGAGGAACAAACCGTTTTTGAGTTGTGGTGGTTTTATATAACTGATTTGATAAACTAGTTACTCATTTATCATCCTAAGATGGGCACCATTGTATTTTCGAGATGGTTTGGTGACATATTGAAGGTGTGATTGGAGCATTTCTTATTGGATTACTTTGAAAGAGGGGGGTATCAATGTAACTTTCCTTTTTGTTGCAAATATATTTATTTTTCTGTCTTGAGGAGGTTGTTTGTATAGCAACTGTTAGTTCTATTCAGTGATGCCAGTGAAGGCGCTAATCGTAGTGGAGTTACTTTGTGCCAGATACTTCGTTGCCCGCTGTTTTTTGATATGTGGATCATTTTTGCTGTTCTGGATGTAACTGTTTTTTTTTTACTGCAGCCTTGTGGATTTTTTCAAAGAGCTTCCTCGGTTCGTTGTTAAGGTTGGCCCAATTTTAAGTAACATGTATGGTGCAGGTTGGGAGAAGAGGCTAATCTATTTGTTTGATCAAGCGAAGGAGTTGCAGGCAAATTTTGTGCATTTGAGCCTTCTAAGCAAGTAGGTTATCTTTTGCTATACAATTTTCCATTCCTGATTTGTGACTTTACCTTGTTTACTATTTTGTTTGGTTGAAAGCCATTAGAAAACAGCTATTATAATGCTGCGACTTTGATGGCATATCTTATGTTTATAGTCAATATTAAATTCTTAAGGGCCTTTGTGCTGATGAGGTCTTTCTATTAACACTTTTTTTAATCACTGATATCATGTAGAATATGAAGCTTTTTTGATTTCATCTGTAGTTGCACACACATTTACTGATGATATACAGGGACTTAATGAAAGTATTAGATGTACTTTGATAGTCATAAGTCGTATCAATTTCTGCCCAGATTGGTAATGAGTTTCTTATGTGGTTTCTGTGTGTTGATTGTAATAATACATCATCACAGTAGAAACAATAGTTGATTGTAATGCTGATCTAATTTAATTCTCAGGCGTTTAAGTGACTGACACTCCTAGACATGGGAATGGGCCGGGCTGTTCACGAGTCCATCTGCTGTAAAAATGGAGGAAGAGGTAAAACACTCTCCTCTAGTTTGGATCTTCATTAGGATCTTCGAAAATATGACTTTGAATTACAGTTATTATTCTTCATTATACTGTGAATTTGAGTTCCCAAATGTAGGAATCGGTTGAATCTCTTGATTTAATGCTTAATTTGTAAACGCTATCAGAAGTTAAACTAGTTATGGAAGCAATATTTGGAAAAACTAGGTTTTAGATTGTTTCCATGATTGAACAAGGAATTCATGTTAAATTTTACTGTTAATTAATGACCAATTGTTGATTGAGAGGATGAATCTCTGTGTGTATGTAATAGCCTGACTTATTAAGCTAAGATTAGAATCAATAATCCACAATTATTAGGCTAATGATGCTAAATTAAGATGTAGCTGTTACGTTTTGAAATCTTAAAAATTTTTAAATGACTGGTATGTGAATTTTGTTGCCAATGTAGATATTATGTGTTATTAGCTAACTAATAACATGAGCTATGTGGAAATTTAGTAATTCATGAATTCTGTTAAAAATGTTTAGTATTGTCTTAGGGTTATGGGATTTGTATTAGTTATTGATATCGTTTTGTTACTTGAGGACGTGGGATTAAGGATTTATTTAGTCAATATACTTCCATTAGGATATATAATATACTTTGGAGGAATTTAGTTAAAAATAATTAAGGATTAAGAGGGAAGTAAGAAGAGTATCCAAGTTAAGAGCCTTGGAAATTCTGGTTAATACATAAGCATGGGAAATGACGATTCTACCCCTAATACTAAACCGAAAATTACGATTTTGCCCTTACCCATTCTCTATATATATGAGAGGAAGGCCCTCATTCAGTTTCATCAGAAATCACTCCACAAAAATCACACAAAACAAACATCTTTCTTCTTCCTCTTTCTCACGCCATTTTGGCGGTTCAACAGGTCTGCTTTGGCAGCTTGCTTCTCTTGGCTCCTTGCTCTGAAACGTGCATGAAAACACTTCCCTAGGTTCCTCAAGGTGTCCTCCATACTGGGCAGGCGTTAGTTTTGAAGTTCCATTCCTATAACCTAAGGAAAAACCAAGGAAAGTGAGGTATGGCTGAATTTCAGCATGCATGAGGTATCTTAGCTTGAAGCTTGATTTCTTTTGGATAATTACTAACTTTAAGATGATGAATGCTTTGACTAAGGTCTTAAGAGGTTGCTGGAGAGGTGGTAAAGTTGCTAATTAAGATTTGATCTCCTAGACACCAAGTTAAGGTACACAAGATCCACCCTTTGAAGCTGTAGTTTTGAAATTATTATCATAACACTTGTTTGTGGGATTGATGAAAGCTACAAACATGTTCTTGTGTGGGAACCCTACTGTTTTGTTAAGTATTTATAAGTAGTTGATTTCAAAGTGTTAATTATGATTCATGGTTGATGGTTTTTGAATTGGAAATCGTTGCATGTCAAGTTCCTCTAAAACCGATCAAACCATGATCTTACTTCAATTGTGCTTTGTTTAGATGCCTTCATGGTTGCTGCCTTTTATGGTAAACCATTGTAAAATACTTATAATTGTTTGATTGATCAACCTTGTATCACATCTTCTTCTTCTATTAAGTATAACCTCTGTTTGAGAAGTAAACAACACCTAAAAAAAACTCGATTTTTCGCTTAATCGTTTCCTGAACTTGTAACTCCTTGTGCTTTTGATCCTTTCAATGTTTTCTTCATGATGAATATCTACTACCCTTATATATAAAGAGTGAAACCTAAACTTTGGTAAACCCAAGAAGTACAAGCGATCCTTACATTAAACCATGGTTCATTAACACCAAAACCGGAACCGTCTAAATTGACCTATGTTCTCTTTGTGAAAAGTAATCCTCTATATGCTAAGTGCACTCCATAACTCTTCACCTATTGCCATACCTTGATAACCCTACCTTTAAGCACCATCATTGATTATAGCACTCCTTCGAAACATGGTTGTTAAGTTACCTTTCCAAATATAGTGGAACTTGACATAGCAACTTGTTTTATGAAACCTGTTTTAATAAATTAAGATAGTTATGAAAGTTGGTTCCATCAAGTATTTGAGACTAAAGTTTTGTATATTTGAGTATAAGTTTTACAATTATTAAAAGTCTAGTTTTATAAGGGAAGTAGTTGTGATATAATATCGTGCGCCAAAAGATGCTTAAGAATTCTAGAGAGAGAGAGAGAAAAGCTAAGAGAAAAAAGAAAAAATGGAAACTAAAGCCTATTGTTCAGCATTCTCCCCAAGCAAACCCCTCTACCTCCCTTCAGCAACCTTCAGATCTCCTTCCCAAGAACAATTTTTTCTATGCATTCCTTCAAAAAACGAGTTTCCCTCTGCCTAATCTCTTTCTCCTTCTTGGAAATCGGAGTCTTTTAGCTATAAATGATGGCGACCATGTTTCGCTCTGCGATGGTCTCGTGAGTCGGAAAGGAGACCCCTTGGAAAGTACGACATCGGAAAGCCGTCCCTGCCAAAGTCCGAGCTCTGAAGATCGTTCCAGCTCCCAGGTATGTTTTCTTCTCCTTTCCTTGATTTATAATTGCTTATGTTTGGTCTGTAATACCATTTACACTTTTGGACTGAGATTAAATACTATGACTTTTATGAATTTTGCTATGTATGTGCTGTGGTACTGGGTTGAGATGACTTCAATCATAGGCTTTATTTTATTGATGGGTAATATATGCCTCCATCTGGCTGTTATGGAATCTCTTTTTTGGAGCTTAATTAGTTTTTGTGCTCAATTTCTAGCTTTTATGTTCAATTCGCTTCTAACTAATTGGATCTTCTCCGATACTATGTTGTTCTCCTCAAAGATTACGAATTTATTGATAAAGTTTATCTTCCATGTCGTGTTCATTTGTGTTTTATTCTGCTTCCGCTGCCTTTCTTGTGATTTAAACTTTTATCGCTCCCGCTATGGTTTTAAATGGGTCATAGCTAATGGTACTGGAGCTTTATCTCCTCACTGTTCACTTGTTTACTTGTGGTATTACCTTGTTTACTACTGTCATATGTCCTCTGTAACTGAAACTCCCTATGGTTTAAACCTCCATTTGATTCTTGCTTCTATGAATATGATTATAGTTTTCTCTCAGTACTTTTCTTATAATATGATCTTTCATGGGGGACGCTTCTCCCTAAGTCCTACTCAGAAAAGACTTATTAACTATAAAAGATTACTTTGCTTCATTTTTAGCACAGTCATTGGATCCACCTCTCAGTGGGTGTTTCTCTATAGTTTTATTGGGTTTCGAACCATCACTTTTGTTTCATGTGCTCTAGTTTTTCTTTGGACTTGGTTTCTAACATGGTACATCTATCCTAGGGAATATTTTCATCATTATAAAGTTACAGGTGCTGATCTTACTATAAGTAAGAAAACTTTGATGCAACGCCGCCAGGGTACAATTGCTTGGAATTGTTTGGCTCCATTTGATTGGCAAACTTATCTACCTCAAATTGCAATTGAGATGTATATCATCTATTTTTCTCGCTATGCTCCCTTGTTTAACTTTATTCTCTTGCAACTACTTTGTTTTTGTATCAACACTAACACTGTTATCTGGGTTAGTAACAACCTCTGGAATCGATTGTTTCTCATTCGCTATGGAACCAAGTGCTTGACACTTGCTATGAATTCTTTCGTGATTATGTCGCACAAAAATTTGTTTCAACCATCAACGAATCGGATGCTAACCATCCGGTATGGCAACTTAGTGCTTTTTGCACTGCTTTTTCACCCTCATACTATGTCTCCCAGATTTCCGGAGCAGATATACGAGGCCAAGGATACCATTCTCCCTGTAAACTCGAATACCATTCTCTTGTCAGGGAATCTTTTCAACTTATGTATCATTTCGACGCTATTACTGCTCTATTTTTGTATGCCTTTTGTGTTGTTTAATCTATGGATCCTTGTGATTCATATTATGCACCGGATGGAAAGCATCCGCTATGGTTACTATTTCTGGCTAAAGAGCCTCATGGTTTCTCATCTCTATTATATCATGAAAATCCTTAGTTGGAATATCCAAGGTGGGAAAAAACCTGAAGCCCTTGCTGAACTTAATTTCTTAAAGAACAAATTTAAACCGGATATAATGTTTATACTAGAAACGTTAACTTCCGCACGTAATAGCTCTCAAATTCTTCGCGCTTTACATTTCGACAATAAGCTCATTATCGATCCTATCAATCATTGTGGGGGCCTTTGGGTTCTATGGAATAATGAAAACATTTGCCTAAATTCGCATTCTCTGACTAATCGCTGTGCTCACCTAAATGTAACCTACAAGCCTATGAATCAATCTTTCTTCGTCACAGGCTTGTATGCCCCTGCCCAAGAACATGAGAAAAACCCCTTTTGGGAGTATTTGTTTCACTATCACTCCAACCTCTCCCTCCCTTGGATTGCAATAGGGGACTTCAATGAACTCTTATACTCTACAGATAAATTTGGAGGACGGCCTGCTCATATCACCCCTTCCAACAGGTTCCCAACGCTGCTATCCTCCCTCAATGCCATTGATTTCACATGCCTTCAAAAGGCATTTTCATGGAAAACCACAATCCACTCTTCTCCTATTTATGAACGTTTAGATCGAGCAATTGCGCATCCTAATATTCAGTCGCATTTTCCTAATGCAAAACTATTAATTTGCAATTTCACGGTCTCAGATCATGCACCATTAATTCTTGATCTCAACCCTGCTACTTCACGCACACATCGGATGTTCAAATTCCAAAATAGTTGGTCTCTCGATCCAGAGACCCACAAACAAGTTGCTTCTATTTGGGGTGCTCAAATAAGGGGCTCTAGATTTTTTCGTGTACAACAGCGCCTACTGCGTATTAAAACGCACTTAAAATTGTGGTCCAAAGACAAGCACGGCCATACCCAAAATAAACTCGTTCAAAATGAACAACGCATCTCCGATTTGGAACAACGCCTTCTTCACCAACCTTTTAATCCCATTTTAGTAAGCCATATTAACCGCCTGATTCGTCAGCGAGAGAAACTTCTTCTATTTGGACAATCTAACTGGAAGTCCACTTATCGCAAAACATGGCTCTCCCAAGGTGACCGTAATACCAGATTCTTTCAGAATAAAATGAAACGAAAGCAAGCTCATACTTCCATTTATCGCCTAAAAAATGATTTAGATCAATGGGTGGACTCCCCTGAGGACGTTTCCCATCTTTTACTAAACTCTTTTAAACAACGCTTCTGTTCTTCTGTTACGACTGCACGTTCTTTTAGTTTGGATTTCATCCAACCCATTATTTCTTCACAGGACTCTATATCCTTACTAGCCCCGGTCTCTGATTCCGAAATTAAGGACGCTTTTTTCTCAATGAACCCCCTTAAAGCGCCAGGTTCTGATGGTTTCGGTGCAAAATTTTACCAATCATATTGGCCTATTATTGGGAATGACATTTCCTTGGCCATCAAGAGTTTCTTCCCTCATGGAAAATTGCCTAGCTCACTCAATCATACTCTTATCACCCTTATTCCCAAACAAGAATTGATTGAATCTCCAAATCATTTGCGACCTATTAGTCTTGTTAATTCAATATACAAGGCCATCTCAAAATTACTAGTGGGTCGTCTAAGTCCCATTCTTCAAACGCATATTAGTCCCTTACAGAACGCATTTACTGCAGATCACTCAATTCATGATAATATTCTCATTGTTCAAGAAATCCTCAATACGTTCCATAAATCCAAAAATAAAACAGGATGGTGTGCACTCAAACTAGACATGGAAAAAGCTTATGACCGAATAGAATGGGGCTTCTTATGGGCCACCCTTCGTCAACTGGGGTTCCCCTCCCAATGGATAGACTGGATTAAAGAATGTGTCACCAAAGTCTCCTATTCCCTTAAAGTTAATGGCTCTCCGACCAGTTGGTTCCATCCTTCACGTGGACTAAGTCAAGGGGACCCCCTATCCCCATATCTCTTTATTCTATGCATGGATGTCCTTATCCAAAAGCTCACCATTGAGAGCAATAAACCCAAAGTTGGCTTAGGTTTTAAGCTTTGTCCACGTTCTACCCATATCCCTTGTCTTATGTTTGCGGATGACAGTCTTGTGTTCTGTAAAGCAACACCCTCTACTTGCAACAATCTAAAACGCATCCTTGATTCCTACTGCCAGGATTCTGGCCAACTCATCAATTTTCATAAATCGGCCATTATTTTCTCTAAGGCAATTCCTCACCAACGGAAGGTTATGCTGGCTAGCTCTTTTAATATGACCTTAAAATCATGTCTAGGTCGCTATTTAGGGGCTTTCTTTAGCTCCTATTACCCCACTAAAGCTGATTTCCTGCGCATTCTTCGCAAATCTCATGAGCGCATTCAACATTGGGAAACTGGTTTCCTTTCAAAAGAGGGTCGCCATACCCTAATCCAAACTAATTTAGAAGCCCTTTCGGCTTACACTTGTTCATCACTTTTATTGCCCAAAGATATATGTCAATCCCTTGACACTATGCACCGCAAATTCTTCTGGGATCACAAAAACGACAAAAAAGGTACCCCTCTAATTGCATGGGACACAATATGTAAGCCAAAATCTCAGGGTGGTCTAGGGCTGCGTAAAGCCTACCCCCTCAATCGGGCTTTTTTAGCCAAGTTGGGTTGGAAAATTTTATCGGAACCAGATAACTTCTGGGTTAAACTTGTCAAGGCCAAGTACCTTACCACAACCAACTTCTTTAATACGACCCCGAAATCTAAAGATTCCACCATTTGGCGTAAAATTTTAGCCCAACAAGAAATACTACGAAAAGGCATCCGATGGAAAGTTGGTAATGGCACTAATACTCTTTTTTGGGTAGACCAGTGGGCTACTAACGAACCTCTAGCACAAATCTTAGCTATTCCCCCAGCGCAACTAGATGTCTCTCTTCGAGTGTCCGACTTTATTCTCCCTAACGCCTCTTGGGACATCAATAAACTTCATCTTTTCTTACCCCCGGATCTAGTGAACATTGTCAAAGGTATTCCGCTACCTTCTCACCCTATGGTTGATACCCCCATTTGGGGTCCGACCTCTAATGGTATTTTCTCTGTTAAAACAGCCACCTGGCTGGCCCATAATCTACCAAACGCCGCCCCATGGCCTTTTAAATGGATCTGGCGACTTGATCTTCCGCCAAAACTTCTTATTTTTCTATGGCAAATATGTCACCATAGTCTACCCATTCGTCAAATCCTGCATGCTCGTCAAATCATCCCCCTTGATCACTGCCCCTTATGTAACAATGCTGCTGAATCTTTGGACCACTTATTCCTCTGCTGTCCCAACTCCAGCTCCCTTTGGCAGCTTCCACAAGTCCGAAAATGGCTTGCCTTCCCAACGTTTCAAACTTCCCTACTAGAGCAACTTACCCTTCTGAAAACGCACAAGATTACCATCTCACGTTTTGTCTTTCTCCTTTGGCATTTATGGAAGGAAAGAAATGAGATCATCTTCCACAACTCGTCCTGGAACCCTATTCGTGTGTTTCACAAGGCTACTTTCGCCCACAACGAATGGGTTACTCGAGCTAGCCTTGACATTAGGCTTGGCTCGGCTTCTCCTCACAGAGGAGCACCATCCCCTCCCCATTCCCCCCCCATCTCACATCCTCGTGGCCTGGGAGCCACCTCCACCTCATTCATTCAAACTCAATTTTGATGGCTCTGTCACCAAGTCTTCAGCAGCAGGAGGCATCATTATCCGTAACCATACAGGCGACACTCAACAAGCCTATTCCTATAACTTTGGCAACACGTCGGTCCTTATAGCCGAGGCTTCGGCACTACATCGTGGTGTTCTCATTGCTCAACAGTGCGGCATTCAAGATCTAATCATTGAAGGTGACAACCTCTTAGTCATCAATTCACTCAAAGATATTTGGTCTACCCCGTGGCAGATTGATCATATCATAAAGGATACCAGAATTCTTCTTCAGCAGTTCACTTCTTGGGAAGCACGTCACATCTACCGTGAAGCAAACTCAGCAGCCGACTGGATTGCAAATGTCGGCCACTTAGTGGATTCAGTTTTTCATATTACTCCTTGTAACAATTCCTCCCTTCATGATATCCTTGTAAACGATGCCTTAGGAGTTCCCCTCGTGAGGAGGGTCTCCTAAGCTCTCTTTTTTCCTTACCTTATAAAAAAAAAATAAGGGAAGTAGTTGCGTAAGCAGTGATGAACAACACTCTCAGAGCGGGTTTGCTCTTTAAGTAATTGGAGCAGGTATTGCTCCGGAGCGGGTATTGCTCCATTATGAAGGGTCATGACCTAGGAAGTCTTGCAAGCAGGAAAATAAGAAAGGTAGGGAGACGTCCCTCAAAAGTTTGGAGAGCCGGGTTTGCTTCCATTCGTGTTCCTTCCCAGAGTTAGAAATATTTTGGATTATGTATAAAAATGTTCAAGTAAATGTTGAAAAGAGTATAAAAGTTGCTTTTGGAAGGTCACTTGATATGTTCATGATGTTGTAATTATGTTTACATTATTCGAAAGGAGAAGGTAACTTTGCAATTAAGCGAATAAAGGTGTTGAAATAACAGTTATGTTATTATTTCAAAAATGAAGTCTATTTTCAGCCACCTTAATATTATACAACTGGTGGAACTTGTGTACCAGCGTAAGCTGACGGTTTTGTTCTCTTGAACCTGTCCTGGTGGGGGCATATTCAGCTATTTTGCAGGACTAAAAACTGAAGGTTAAAGATTAGCTTAAGTCTGGAATGTTCGTGTTATGTGAATAGCCGCTGCGTTGTGTTTTCTGTACTATAACAATTATGTTTATGTAGCTATATTTTGAATTCAGTTATCTAAATACTTAGACTAAGATGTAATAATTAAGTAATTTGGATTGTTTTCATAAAATGCCTAGATACTTCCAGATTCCATAACCTTCCACGGGCAAGGTGGGTTAGGAATCTGTACTAACAGCATCCCTAAATAACAGCTTAGCTCTTTAATTAATCATAGTTGGTCATAATTAAGCTGCTATTTGGGGAGGCTGTTACAGTGTAGGTTTTGGAATTGGCAGGAAACGCAGCAAGAGACAACAAGAAAACTCGAATAGTGCCGAGGAACATTCAATTGGCAGTGAGGAACGATGAAGAACTGAGCAAATTGCTTGTAGATGTTACATGTTTAGTTAGGGTTAGGGTTTTGAAGTAATCATCAGTTTGTTCTTATTTGTGTGGGTTGGGGGTTAATGTTTAGTTGGGTTAATATGTAATATATTAGGGCTTTGGTTAGATTTTTCCTACTTTTTAATGTGTATAAGTTTCTTGTTTTCTTATTTCCCTGACAATTATATGGAACATCAATGAAATTTGTGGAGGTTAATCCAAATCTCACTGTTCTGCATCTGGTGGTTTGTATTGTTGTACATCATGTTTTTTGGTTGACTGAGTATTCAATTGTTCCTTTCTATTCTCAAGTTTCTTCATTTTTGCTAATGGTAAGGCTAGACTTTGCATTATAAAAGGAGTGATATCACCGACTGTTTTAAGCCGTCGTTGATGTCACCGACTGTCTTAAGCAGTCGTTGATATTAACGATTGTCTTAAGCCGTCGTTGATATTAACGACTGTCTTAAGCCGTCGTTGATATCAACTACAGCTTAAGAGAGTCGGTGGAATTTCCTCAACATTGGTATTCTGAACCGTCGCTGATAATTAAGAAAACAGTCGTTGATACTGGTACCGACGGCCAGACAGTCGTTGATTCCTAAATCAGCTACCATCTATGCAACGACTGTCAGTCAACGACCGTTGACCGTCGTTGATATATCAGCGACTGTTTTTTGGGAATTAGCGACGGCTTTAAGCCGTCGTTGATATGGCCTTTTCTTGTAGTGATTGTATTTAAATTGGCAGTAACTATATGTCTTAGAAAGATCTCTATTTTATAAAAAGAGAATAGATTTAAAAGGGAATAGGTATATTTAAGAACATTGAACAAGAAGTAACTATATGGAAAAAAAAATGTACAATCTTAGAAGTAAAAAAAGTTTGTAAATCTAAAAGAGGTTACTATGTTAAAAAAAGGAAAACATATGTTAAAATGGTAACTACACATGTTAAAAGAGTGACTATATTACATTATGGATCGCATTGTCACAAATTAGTACCAACTAGTGAAAAAACTACAATATTAACCAGTTTTTATGAAAGCATATAAACACCTTCCCACTTCTCCCAAGTATAATATTGTCCAAAAAAATTCTCCTAATTATAATATTGTGCAAAAAAAATTTCTAATTATAATATTGTGCAAAAAACTTCTAGTAAGTTCAATTTCGGGGAATTATAATGTTTTATTTTCTACATTCCCATTTCTTCTTGTCTTCTCCTGCCTTCTTCCTTTTCTCCTCATCTTCCTTCTTCCTTTTCTCCTCATTAGCTTCCTTGGTCTTGGTGTTGATGTTACATCCGGTTCCACCCTTAGTAGCTTCCTTGGGAGCCTTAGTAGATTTCTTGGGGGCCTTAGCAGGTTCCTTCTTTTTCACTTCACAAGACCAGAGAGAAAATAAGATAACAAACATATAGAAAAGAAGTAACCCATGCAAAGCATATAGTGACAGCTAAAAAACTTGTAGTGACCTTTATTTTCTATACAATTCATGCCTTATTATTTTCACAATAAAATTAAAACCAAACATTGGAAACCTTTTACATTAGAAACACTTTTTTAAGAATATAGTGACCATTAAATATATCATAGTTACCTTTTTCAGGATCACTAGCCTTCTTCTTTTCCAATTGATCTGCATTGCTAAACTTCACAGTTTTCTTCTTTTTATCTTAACACATCAAAAAGTACTTTAGTGTAGTATTTAATGTATAATAACCCCTATGAAACTGTAGCAATAAATTTAAATAACGCAATCCTTTCTAAACATTTAAAAAGAATCCAAAGTATAGTGACCTTTTAAAATGTCATAGTAGTTACCTTGTTTTTCTTCATCTGCCTTCTTCTTGTGCTCAAGACATTCTTTTTTCTTGGCCTCAATCTGCTTCTTCATCCGCTCTTCAACCTCCTTAGCAAATTCAGTCCTTTAGATTTGAATTCAAGCAATTTAGAAATAACATCATTTCTTGCTTTATTCATGTCTGAGAGAACCAATGCAGCACCAATTTGAGTTCTCAAAAGGCGCCTAATGGGAGCCTACAACAAAGTTACATACAAAATAATAATAAAAAAATCAGTCAAGGCAACATCATAAAAAGTGTATAACAAAAACTACAAAAAAGAAGGTAACTACAAACCGTTCTAAATGAGTTACAATTGAATTCATCACTTCCATCAAATAGAAGCATACTAATCATCAGATAAATCGCACAATCATGATTCACTTTGACAGATTTCCAATTCAAATGAGGTGAGCTAATTGAATATTCTGCCATATTTCTTGAAAATTCTGGAGGTCTTTGATCAAGAAATGTGCTCATCATATCACACTATAAAAACAAAAAGAAATAATTTCACAATTAAGTAATCTTGTTACTATCTAAATCATATTATACAAGCTAATCTTATAAAACATACCAAAACGTCAGATAATTTCTCAATATCAGCCATGGTTTCTTCATCATAACTCCTATTGTCAATAAATTGAACTTTTTCCATCTTCAAATTAATCACATAAAGGAAATAGTGATAACACCAAAGAATAGGGACAAATATTTGTGAAAATCATCAAATTAGGATTTAGATATGAGTAATATTAGTAATAGTGACACTTCATATGTCATAGTGACCATTGGAGAATGAATAGTAGTACAACATCTATATGATCTAAAAAGGTAACTATGTCATAATTAATGATTTCCAGGATAACCAGTGTATTCTTGAGATTCAAAAAATTAATTGTCATAATAATTTAACCCAATTCTCACACCATTTCAAAGGGTAATTAAAAGAATAAACTAAAAATAAACTAATGTCTTACCAATTCAACATTTGACAACTCAAACTTATTCCAAGGAATGTTCATCCATCTTTCCCAACTTTTAATCAAGTCGTCCATTTCTTGCGTATTATTGTATTTATTAGCAACTTGCAACAATGGAACCTTCTAAACCAAAAACCAACACATGGTAAACATCTCATAACCGAAACAATAATATCAAAAAAGTAATTGAAAAGGAAAATGAAAACTCACACTTGAAGAAACACTAAGAAAGAACTTTTGAGCTCCATCATTACTACTTCCCTGATTTTCATTGAGTAGTAAAGCCCAACAATCAATGATGCTACAAAATAAGTCTTCGGAAGGCTCTCCTAGTGTGTAGAATTCATTCCTCGGAATCATGTATGTATCATCATAATAAACCAACACCTCGTTGCCAACAACATAGAATATGTTAAAGGTAGCCAATAAGTCACTATATATATGTTAAAAAAGTTCCTATATGTTAAAAAAGGATTATTATATGTCAGAAAATTGTAATTAAGGTGTAACTAAGTGTAAATAAAAGGGTAAAAATGTTTACATAGAGTTAACTATATTTATAAGATGATAACTTAATTAGCATGGATAATAACTACTTACTTTGAGACCATACAAATGTCGTTGATCATGCAATAATCAACAAGCTCCAAAACAAAAGAAGACATAATCTTCATGTCCTTCAGAATAACCCTCATGAAATTAAAAACATATGTAACCGGAGCATCATATTTCCTTGCATCCAAGACAACCGAACACTTTGATTTCCCATTTATTAACACATGAGCACAACCAGTATAAGGCACAAATGACTCAACACCTTCATCTCCTCCAAGCTCCAAATTCAACTGACTCACAACACCCCCAACTATCTTATTAACAATATCATTATCTATGTCCAAATCAACCTCATGCTCAACATGAGCTACATGGTTAACACCCTTTGCAACCTCAAATGTGGCAATATTGTCCAAACCACCTGGTAATTTTGTCACCCAAATTACAAGCCCGGCAATCTCATCAATAACAGCCTGCACACGGGGATTCATGAAGAAAAGCTGAGACTCACTCAAGGGAGGAGATGAAGAGCGGCTAGCATCATCAGACAAAGGGACACAAAGTATCTCCTTAATCTTCTCCATATATAAGTTCGATACTACTCCCATATCCCTTCGCATGAACATGAAAAGCTCATACACTTTCTGCTAGGAAACAAAAAACGTGAATAGCAATTATATACAAAGAAAAAATCACAGTATTTTGTAACCATAAACAACTCAAAAGTATAACGTAAATTTGAAAAAATGATACTAACCAAAAACAACTCATGAGGGGTAACGTAACCATAAACAACTCATATTTGTATTTTAAAAGATGAAAATTATATCATAGTGACCTTCCATTAAATTATAGTGACCTCAAAGAAACTAGTCACAAACAATGTAACAATTACTATCTTCCCTACTATTTTCATTTAAAGTACACTATGACAAACTATGACACATTTATAACTCATGTAATCTAGTACTATTAGGTCACTATGTGCTTCAAGAGATGAAAGAAATCATAGTTACCCTATATTTTATCATAGTGATTGTACAAACCTATGTTTAAACAATTAGCGCCAAACAAAATAACACTAACTATTTCTATAAAAAAAACACTATGAGAACTTAACTTCAACTAATCAAATTCATAATGAGATAATTATTATTATATTTGGTCGATATGTATCTTAAAACATAAAACAAATCATAGTGACCCTCTCTTATTTCATAGTCTTTTAGACTTTTTTGTTGCAACCTTTGGAGCAGCTTCAGCAGGAAAACTAGGATTTGAAACCTTCTTCTCAACAACCTTCTTCATGACAAAAGCCTTACTAATTCCCTTTTTCTTAGACAATAAACCAATAGGCTGTTCCTCATCAAAATCATCATCCTTATTAGCCTTAGAACGTTTAGCACAACGTTCGGGCTCTACATTTTTAAGAGAAAATCAGTCCAATATTTAATATAGTACTTAACTCTTAGCATACATATAGTCATACAATAAAACAGCAAAGATAGCATAGTGACTAAAATGATAATATAGTATTTCATAGACAAAAATAATTAAATTAAATAATGCCTAAATAATAGTATTAATACCTAATTTTAAAAAAATTCACAGAATAGTTAAAATAAATGAAAATAAAAAGAAAAGGTGGATGATTCAGACTCCTCTTTATGAACTATTTATCATCCTCCTTCACATGAATTGCCACAGATACAATCATGATCCTTGTGGGAAGGGATGCTAATCACCAAAACTCACACAATCGTCCACAAAAAGATGATTTCTACACTAGAGGAACCTTGTAAAAATATTTAACTAAACAATTCCCAAACTCCCAACTACTTCTTCAGGCATCATAGTGATCAAAGAGCAAGTTAAGCACAGAAGGAAAATATACCAACAAATACGTTCAATTTCAACAATCTCGGACCAAAATGTTTTAACTATCACAGCTCTATTAAAATTTGATGGACAAAAGATTTGATAATAATTTTGAGCACTCAAGCTGTATGTTGAATTCCTCTGCTAATAAGAAAAGCAGCTAAAATTGATCTGATCGCGAAACTTAATGAATATACCTTTTAACATTCGAAATTTATGAGAATCCACATATAATAGGCAGAAATAAAACTGTTGATAAGAAATAGAGTTTTTTGTTAGAGACAACCTTTTAAAAACCACTTTTTGCGAAAGACAACCTTTTAAATTTTTTTGGACAACTTCAGACCTTAAATGTAATTTTTTTTGTTGGAAACAACCTTGGTCTATTTCCCGGCGTTGACCAGCAGGATTCCGGCGTTGACTCGTATTTTGCTTCATTTCAACCTTTTTCCCTCCATTTCTCCCTAATTGTTACCCATAACCACCACCCTACATCATCTTCAACCCTCGCACCACCGGCGAAACCATCCGCTAGTCATGCCTCGCCATGCCCCCACCGACAACCACCACCACTCCACCCAGAAAACTCAAACCCACAACACCTTCAAAACTCAACCCCACTATTCAAACCGCCACCACTATCGTATTCGAACCCACAATTCGATTTGCCACCACCATCATATTCGAACCAAAACCACCCAAAATGCACCACCACCACCAAGTGACATGATTGTGAAGATGGGAGAGAGATAGAAGGGGGGTTTGGGTTTCGACTATGTTAGTGGTGGTGCTATGGTTGGAGGTTAGCTTGGGGTTTGGTGAAGAAAGAGACGGTGGTTGATGGGTTTCGATGTTGGTGGTGGAGGTGGTGTGGTTGACGTTGGTGGGTTTGGGGTTTGGTGAAGAGAGAAACATATTATGTGGGGTAGTTCAGGTGGGGTGGTTGGGGGTGGGGTGGTTCAGGTGGTCTCGAGGTGGGGCTAGGGCTTAGGCGAGGGTGGTTCAGGTGAGTAGGGGTGGGGGAGGAGGGAAAGGGTTCAAATGGAGCAAAACACGAGTCACGTACAACTCACGTGACTGACTTATGTGAGTCAACGCCGGAAAATAGACCAAGGTTGTTTCCAACAAAAAAAATTACATTTAAGGTCTGAAGTTGCCCAAAAATTTTTAAAAGGTTGTCTTTCGCAAAAAGTGGTTTTTTAAAAAGTTGTCTCTGACAAAAAACTCTAAGAAATAAAACAAACGTAATCTAAAACCTAATATTCAAGTTCTAAAACCTAAAAAACAAAGTGAACTGAAAATTCAAGTTCTAAAATCCTTACCAAACTTCAATTACAAATTTCACATTTCACAAAACAAGTGTACTCAAGGTTACAAAGTTATCTAAAAATTAAAGCTCTAAAACCTAAAAAACAAGCGCAATATCTAGATCAAAAACCTAAAAACGAAATCTAACTTCAATTAAGGAAACGAAAATTAAACAACTCCTAATATGCAATGGCGCATCATCTAGTTCAACTAATAGCAAACGTAATAGCAAAAAATCATAATTTCGAGTTATAATTTTGATAATCGCATCATATGAACAACTAATAGCAAAAAATCTAACTTAAACAACAAATTTCATCGAAAATTCGAGTTCTAAAACCTAAAAATCAAGCGCATCATCTAGTTTAATAGCATAAAAACGACAACAGAGCTTCAATTACGAAAACAAAACAACAACTAATACATAATGCATACTGTAAAATCTCAACAGATTCATGAAAGCTACCTGAATTAACAACGTTTCTCATCTTCCCAACAACACTGACGCCTCTTGTTCTCGCCATTGCTAAAGGAAAAACAGAGGAGAGAGAAAAAATAGTCGAAAATCAAGAAATCAACATATGATATGGAGAGAGAAAGAAGAAAAACATTAAAAATTAAAAAATCGAAAGAGAAATCAGAGAGATCGAGAAGCTATGGAAGCAAAAAAAGGGAGAGAAAGAGGAGAGAGGAAGAAGTGTTGTGATCGTTCAAATATGTCAGAAGAGGAGAGAGAAAAGAAAGAGTAAGAAGAAAGTGGGACTTGGGAGGGAGAGGAAGCAATACGTTATTGGGATTCTCGCACGTGTGAAGTAAAAGCGCATAGGGAAGTTTTCCTTAACGGGCTTATGGTCCACAATAAGTTATTGTGCACCAAGTCCATTTAAGAATTTACTTGAAAAGAAGGTACGCAGATAACGATGGACATCAAAGTCTATTTTCTTAAATGCAAATTATTATTTATTTTTTTAAAAGGAGGCCAAAGATAACAGTGGGAAGCAAACATAACACCTATTCCAAATAGATGTTATTCTTGCCTACACATACATAACACCTATTTCAAATAGATGTTATTTTTGCCTCCACATACATAACACCTATTCCAAGTAGATGTTGTTTTTGCCTACACACATAGTTAACAGTTTTGAAAGAAAAGTGTTATCTTTGCTATGTCAAAGATAACACCACTAATTGGTGTTATCTTTTACTTTACATTACACTGACTTGAAAAACACCTCAAAAGTGTTATGTAAAGCCTTATATAACAGTTATCTTTGCCCTTTTTTGTAGTTGTTGCAGCATGAAGCCAGCCAGCCGCGTCAACAGCCCAGAACCGGCCGTGACCGGCTTATCACTTGCGGCAATCCGCCACACAGCCCGCCACCGTAGCAAGGCCAAAGCACAGCCACCTCGGAACCTCTCTTCTACCCGCGCACAACTTCGACGCAAACCATCGTGGCAGCACCGGTGATATGCGCCACCCAGCCATGGCTGCCGAAAATCCCTTGTTTAATTTATACAACAATTACATGGATCAAAACTGAATTTTAATTGTACAAATGTATTCAAAATTGGGGTTAAGTGATTATTTGGGCCAAAATTTCGAATTCAACAACTATCTAAAATCAGATTTTAAAGTTTGGTTGCTTAGATCATGTGAATAATTTCTATTATACATATCATCTAATAAGAATTCGAAATTCATCATGAAAAATCCGAAATTTAAATTAAACAACAACCAAATTGTTAGTTCTAACATCCGTTTCATGAAGGGATCTTTGTCAAATACTTGATTTTTTTTTTTTGATAATTGGCCGAAAGTTGTGAGAAAAAAATAGCTAGTTTATTAGTCTTGTATGAAAGAATTTTTAATTGAGTATTATTATACTTTAAAACAAATTTAAACAATTCCAATCAATTAATATCACCATATCTATTATGCAAATTAAGCCATAAATAACTCTCTCCCCTAATTGAATAAAATAATCAAACTAGCATATATACATGATCATTTGACATTATGCAATTAGACAATACCGATACCACTGTAAGAACATATAGATGCACATATAGCGGAATTTTAGGAAACAATTTCCTAACATCTATCATAGGATTGCATACATAACATATATATGAATCATATTATAGGGAAAAGAATGTACAACCTTTGTAGCGTGTTTTCCACTGGATTGCAAGAGTTAGAGATCAAAAAACACCAATTTTTGTACATCTACTTAGTACACGAGCACCAATTGGATTTCCACGTCTGCTAGAACAGAAGAGGATGAACATATTTCACTCTCTTGCTTTTTAGGGAGGGTGGCCAGATTTTCCAAGGGAGAAAAATAGGGTTTCTCTCTCCACTTTTCAGTTTTAATGTTACTGACTAAACACTCTACTCCACCCTATTATTATAACCCTTTATAATAGTAGGATAATAGGTTTAGTGAGAGACCTAGTCCAATCCTAATTTCCCTTCTTGGCCGATTTTCTTTCTTCAATCGCTTACTACAAAGTGTGACCTCATAGGATTAGATTAGCTTAGTTGTAGGTCCAATTAATATTGTCCCACTAACTATTATTAATTCTCTAGCGAGTAAATGTGATTACTAAACCAACGTAATTAATTATATCTATAATAATTTCTATTATATTTAGTAATTGCCGAGAATGTCTAAAGACATATTCCTTCAGCAATAGGCTTTATTGTATCTTTGCTACAGTCTAATGTTCCAAGTGAAAACCATCAATTATTATTTTGTTCAAAGAAATTATTCCCTGCTCGTTAGGGGCCATATCAACATCCTACTTTGGCTTATAAGTATCGTTTGTAACATGTGAGTGTCTTTCAACGTCAACCACATGCAAAGAGCTTTTAGTAAGGAACCAAAGATTCGCGGGTCACAATCTCACATGAAAGCATAACAATTTAAAGCTAATTGGCATATATAAGAGCTCCAGTGAAGTGATATTTTGTGGTGTACTTATAGTTATAGGCAAATGTTGAGAGGTTAAATTATTTTTTCCATAGCCTTTTAACTAGCCAACTAGTTTTTTTTGCCCGGGCGATGCCTCGAGTCAGTTACAATAAACTAATATGTTATTATTTTTAAATTTTTTAATTTATTTTGCTACTTTTCGTATTTTTTGTCCATTAAGAAATTGAAAAATTCACGTCACAACGTGATAAGTAAAGAAAAATTGAAAGGTTTGAGTTTGAAAACAAGACCTTAAAAAGACTTGTGGTAAGAGAATATGACATCAATATTCTCTTGTAAGTTACGTAATAAGAGTGTTAGAGATGTATATACTTGTTCAAGTCTTTTTAGTAAAGTATACTTATTACAAGACTTTATCATATTTTATTTGAAACATTAGACAACAAATTCATAGTGTATTGATGGTTAAGCTCTTACTTTTCATTTCAAAAGTCACGTGTTCGATACCTTGCACTTACACTTTTTTTTTTAAGTGAGGAGTACACATAGACATAAAGCATTTGCATTAGAAAGTTGAGGCGAGTGCCACGTGGCACATAGGCTTTCTTCCGCACGCCTTTTAATATATTTGTATAGATGGAAATTTGACATCTTATGTTGCAACATGTGTGGATTTGTAATTGATATTTTGTTCGATTATTTTTTCTATATGATGGTTTTCACAAAATATACATATCATAGAAGATAGTGAAAACTAAAAATTTCTTAATTTAATAGAATTTTATATATAGGGCATGTTCGGCAAAAGTAATTGTTGCGATAGTTGTAGAAGTAGTTATTAGCTATTGTACTAGCTGTCAGCTATCAAATATTAATTGTTAGAGTTTGACTGTAAAAATAGTTTTTTTGATAATCATTATTCGGTAAAACTAGCTGTTAGAGTTTGACTGTAAGATAGCTTTTATGATAATTAGTATTTGATAAAACTAGCTTTTAGTTTAAATAAATAACCAAAATAAACTATATTCAATCTTCAAAAGCTACCTCTATCCCCAAAAGCTACCTCTATTCCCAAAAGCTAATTTTTATAGCTTTTCCAAAACACTAATTCAAACACCAAAAGCTACTTCAAACACTACTTCACCAGCCAAATACAAATTTTCACCATAATTAGAGTTTTGATTTATTCCAAACACTAAAAGTTACCTCAAAAGCTATTGTCGAACACGCCATTACGCTGTGAGGTAGGTTTCATGCCTTTTTTTAGGAGAGGTAGGTTTCATGTCCTAGAACAAGTTTTTATGCTTTCCACACAATTTTAAATAACTTTTGTGTAGCTTTTAAAACTTTTAATCATTTGTACAAATATAGATTATTCGATAAAATTATTTGGCTTGGAATTTGGTACATTTTCTTTTTTTTAATGGTAGATGGATTTTATTTATTTATTAAATTAAAACCATAAGACTTCTACAATTAATAATTTTCCTAAACAATAAGAAATCTAAAATATCATAACAATTATCTTCTCCAAAGCATCTATAAATAGATGCATACTTAAGCTGGCTTCTTGGATCATAGTATAAATGTGACTATGCCAATATTTCGATGTTTGAGAATATTTCAATTGAATTGAGATCCATCCATTTTGCGATACTTAGAATCAAAACTTTCGTGCTCCTATCAAGAGAAACAACATATCTTACACGAAAAGACAAACAACCAAACTAACTCATACATGTATCTTTATTAATCATAAGATGTATTTTTATTAACAATAATTTTAGTTTTTTGTCTTAAACAACCTTTTACAGTCACTTTTTTGCGAGAAACAACTTTCTATTTTTTGTAGGCAACTTACAACCTTAAAGTGAATTCTTTTTGCAAGAGGAAACCTCACCCACTTTTCCGGTGTTGACTTCTTCATTATCGGCATTGACCACTATTTTCTTTTAATTGCAATCGTTTTATTTCATTTCCCTCCTTTTTTTTTTACCTCCAATTAAACATTAAACAATACACTCTCACTCTCTTCCTCACTCTCTCACTCTCACACTCTCTTCCATAAACAAGTTTTTCTGTACTACTCTTTGGGGAAAAAAGGGCATCATCATCTCATCTTTAATAGCATGCCATTGAAGTTGTAATAGTTAGGGGCGTTAATTTCGAGTAATCCGACCCAATCGGATCTGAAGTTTCGGATCAGATAAATTGCGACCCAAATCCGATCCGAAAAATCGGATATCCGATCCGATTTCCCTTTATTACTAAACAACAAATTCAACTTCGAAACTAAATTAAAATTTTAAAATTACTAAACAATAAATAAAACTTACAAATTCAACTACTAATATGCTATAGAGTTTCAAATTCAACCACTAAACAAAATTTAAAAGATATACAATGAATTGGCGCATATAATCAAAATTAAAGAAGTGCAAATACCGACGACGACTAAAATGATGTATTGTGGCCGGTGAGAGAAAAAACTAGAGAGAAAAAGACGAGGAACCTTAACAGACGACTGAAAACCTTTCAATTTGGTGGCCGGTGAGGAGAGTAAGTCTGGTGCAAAGGTTGGAGAAGGGTGTTGTGAAGGATGAAGACTCTTGGTGCGAATGTCGAAGACTCAGCCCTTAGGTGCAAGTGCATGCGTGCCATTGTCGAAGACTCTTGGTGCGAAGACTGGAGAAGTACAACGGGGTCGGCATGGTGGTTAGTGGGGAGTGAGAATTGCCGGAGTGTGGGTGGGGACTGGAGAGTGGGGAGGGTCGAATTTCGATTAGGCTTCAAAAATGAAAAAGGAAGAGTTTTGTTTTCCCTAGGTTTTTAAGTTCCATAAATTTCGAAAAGAAAAATTATTAGTTCAAAATTTTCGAATATTTCGGATATCTGAAATATATTTTTCCTGATCCGTATCATATTTTTTCAGATATCTAATCTGAAAAATCCGAAATCTAAAAAATTGGATCGGATATCCTAAATTTTGGATCGGATCAGTCGGATCATATACTTTTGAACGACCCTGGTAACAGTGTAACAGATAAATATTTACTCACATCCGCTACTTCTTTGCATTTACTCGCCTCTTTGCATGAAAGAGGTGGTTAAAATAAGTAAGTTGCAAAGCTAACACCAACCAAATTTCTTCTTCAATGGCGAAAAGGAAAGTAAGGGGACGTATCCCAAAAGCAATAGGAGAGTGGCGAAATACTCAAAAATTCACAAATCCAGGTACATATCCCAGGTAGTTCTTATAGCCATCACAAATCCGCAATCACATTTCAGTATTCTTGAAGGGGGAGAAAATTTTCAGATTTTTGAAGAACCATATATAATTCACCTATTGATTTGTGTGGAAAACCAATTTGGTGAACAAAGTCTTTATAAGTGAAAAAAGAGGGAAAATGAGGTTATCAAAGGTCAAAAAAGGAGAGAAAATGATATAAAACGATTGCAATTAAAAGAAAATAATGGTCAACACCAAAAATGAAGAAGTCAACACCGAAAAAAGTAAGTGAGATTTCTTCTCGCGAGTTTTTTTTTACTTTAAGGTTGTAAATTGCAAAAAAAAATTCAAAAGGTTGTTTCTCGCAAAAAAAAATGACTATGAAAGGTTGTTTCTGACAAGAAACTCTAAAATATACATTTTTTAATTGCACCATTTCGTTTTTGACACTATTTATCAACCAACATTGTTAAGCTATCTTACATTATTATATAAGAAAAAAAAACATAGTCAAGTGGGTTCTTGTCAGATCCGTCTGAATGCAAGGATTCCAAACATCAAATTTTTATAATTTTTACTTATACACAATTAGAGATATTGTCGTTCAAAAAAGTGCATAGAGAAACGTGAAAAATTAAATGATGCAATTAAAAAACGGAGGAAGTATAAAAGTAAATCTAGATAAAGAACCTTACCTTATATCCTCCAACAATCTAAAGCTAAATCTACCCAAAAATAATAATAATAAGGAGATTTTTTTTTTGAAAGAGAAATTTCATTAATTGAAGGCCAAACAACATCTACAATAAGTATTAAAGAAAAACAAGATATAATCAGACAAAATCAAATCAAATTCGTATTCGAAGAAACCACAATGAACTAGATCGAGCAATACAGCGCAACCCCCTTGAATTTGCTGAATCACGCAACTATTGATGGGGAAGTCTATCATTCTGACATAGTTTGGGGAAGAAAAATCCTTGATTTAACCGTGTTGACCGCATTCGAATTTCCAATACTTTGAATTTCTAATGCAAATGCTTTATGTCCATGTATACCCCTTCAATTTAAAAAAATATAAATATTGTGTAACTGCAAAGTATTGAACACATGACCTTTGAAATGAAAAGTAAGAGGTTAACCATCAATACACTATGGCTTTATTGTCTAATGTTTCAAATACAACATGATAAAGCCTTTTAATAATTATACTTAACTAAAAAGATTTAAACAAGCAAATACATTTCTAACACTCTTATTACGTAACTATAAAAAGACTATTGATGTCATATTATCTTACCACGATTCTTTTTAAGCTATTATTTTCAAACTCAAACCTTTCAGATTTTTTTACTTATCTAGTCATGACGTTAATTATTTTTTAATTTTTTAATGGTAAAAAATACGAAAAGTATATGTTTATTGTAACTTACCCGAGGCATTGTTCAGACCAAAATACTACTCCCTCCGTTTCATTTTAATCTACACACTTTGACATTTTACACTATTCACAAATTTCACTTTGACCATTATTTGTGATTTATACGCGGATGAAAATATAGTCATGTGGGATCTTGTTAGATTCATCATAACATGTATTTTATTAATATGTACTTTTTATAATTTTTACAAATACAAAACTAAAGATATATGTACTCAAAGTTTTGCATTGACATGGGTGAAAAGTATAAGTGTGTAAATTAAAATGAAATGGAGGGAGTAGATAATAACAAAAACAATGAGGTGATTGACATATTCATAGCTAGATCTTTTACTATTTGTTTAATGCAACAATGGACCCACATTTTTTTTAATCGTTTTATTACCAACAACCTTAAACAAATCCATGATTCTCTCATTGATACACTCACTTTCTATCTAATACAGTTACATCTCATCAACCCAAAAAAAAAAAGAACTTCATGATTCTAAAGGTAAATACATGGAGTATATACTTTTATTTTGGCCTAATCCCTTATAAGATTAGCTTAAGCTTAATTATATAACACGTTCCCATGCAAGTCACCTTTCTTATCTATATCCAGCTCACAAATCAGAATCACAATTCACAAACGTGTATTAAATCCTCCATTAAAAACCCTAGAATTTTGTTTAGAAAAAAGACGGTTACACGTTACACCATCTTAGATTCGAATAAACATATAATAGATTGAAGAATTTTGTTTTTGGTCCTACTATAACGCACCTCTCCTGTCTTGTCTCTATCATCCTCTCCCTCTTTTCCTCTCTCCTCATCTATTTGTGCTTCTTCTACACATCTTTCTCACTTGCACAATCATGCAACTTTAGTTTTTTTTTTCCCCATGATTTTGCCTCAAAATTATCGCCCATTTTTGTGGGTACTTTTAATTTTGGGTTAAGGTGGTGTTTTTGCTCATAATTTTTCTGGGTACCTTTAGTTTTTGGATTAAGGTGGTGTTTTTTCTCATAATTTTCACCCATTTTTCTGGGTTAAGGTGGTGTTTTTGCTCATATTTTTCACCCATTTTTCTGGGTTAAGGTGGTATTTTTGGCTCAAAAATTTTCTGGGTACTTTTGATTTTGGGTTAAAGTTGTGTTCTTGCTCATAATTTTTACAGCTTAACTGAATTTTATCATGGCTTTGAAGAAAGCTACTGAGAGTTTCTCAAAGAGTTTGATTGATGAGGTTCATAAATGGGGTTCTATGAAACAAACAGGAGTAACTCTTAGGTATATGATGGAATTTGGGTCAAAACCAATTGATCGTAATTTGTTGATTTCTGCTCAATTTCTTCATAAAGAACTTCCCATTCGAATTGCACGTAGAGCTATTGAGCTTGAGAGTCTTCCTTATGGTTTGTCACTTAAACCTGCTGTTTTGAAGGTAAAATTTTCTATTAATTTCCCACTTTTCACTTAATTTTTTGGGTGTTTAATTTTTGAGTTTCTTGTTGTTTATTGTATGATTTGGTTTCTGGGTTTTTGTCATTTTTGGAAGGTTTGCACTTTTCAGATTGATTTTTTCTGGTAAATTTCCAAGATAGGAATTTTAGGAAGTTCGATACGCAATTTTTAGGTGTTTGTTTGTGGTTCTTTCATGGAATTGAACTGACATTTTGCTGTAAATATACTGATCTTTAGTTTAATTTCAATGCATGTGGTTTCTTTTTGTCGAATTGGGTAATTTTGTGGACATTATGTCAATTGCAAATCTAGAAGTGGGTGCAAATCAAGAAATTTTGTTCTTTATTGGGTTTATAGATAATCAAAGTGTTGTTGGCCTGAAAAAGAATATAATCTATGATTCCAAAAAGGAAAGTGGAGTTGATGTGTTTCTGTTAGGATTGTGGTATTTTGGAATTGTTTATGAATGTATTTAATTAGTTTACATTGGGGCTCTTTCTCTTTCTAGAACTGTTGGTGAGTTTTTAAGGCTATTTCCTTTATTGTAGTTATCTTTCGTTTTCGCCTCTTGTGAGTGTTTCCTTTGGTGCATTCACTGTCATATGGCGTTTGCTTCTCTGTTTCTCAGTGGGAGCAGTTAGGTGATGATTTCATATTATGTGTTTCCTTTTCCCAAAGTAAGAAAAAAAAATATATATGAGGTCTACTTTGGCCGGTTTATATACTGATAAATTGCTAAAATTCTAAACACTTTTGCATATTCACCTGATAATTATCTTTTCAATGAAATTTAAGGCTTCTGTAGTTTACTGTCTTTCTACAGCTTCCTTACATACATGATCATTTTATAGATTCTTCGACTTTTTTTTCCTTTATAATGGCAGGGGTGATGGAAATATGTGTGTGATGAAAATTGACAATTTACGGAGTATTTGTGTATGTCTAACTGATTTAGCAATATAAGCTGCCTTTACGCGCCATTCAACGCTATAAAAAAATCTGCCATACAGTTCAACTGAATTTTGTTGGAATAGTTACAGGAGGTAGGATTCTTTGAAGGTTTTCATGTATTAGAATTACAAGCAATAGTGTTGTAGCAGCAGCATATCTGCTTCCTGTAATCATGTTCTGTGTATTTGCAAAAACCCATTGCTTAAGATGGAGTTTTTGTGAAATTTTCAATGGTTTCAGGGGATTTCTTATGACTGTTAAGAACACCAACTGTGGAATCTGATTAGTTATGAGCATTTAGTTTATTGACCTGCATATTATCCTAATAAGTTAGTAATGCAGTTAGTCATGTTAAAGTTTTCTATTTGAGACTGATTGACGCGAACTGCAGAGCTGTGTTTGAAAATTTCACTTTGATAAGGAGAATGATGTTATTATTATGACGTTAATTATTGTAAAACCTTTTTCTTCAGGTGCACGATTGGTATGTAGATTCTTTTCGTGATCTTAGATCATTCCCTGACATCAAGGACAAAAAAGATGAATTAGAGTTCACCCGAATGATTGAGATGATTAAAGTAAGACATAATAATGTTGTCCCAATGATGGCCATGGGGGTCCAACAGTTGAAGAAAGGCATGGATCCCAAGATTGTTTATGAAGATTTGGTTGAAATCCATCAGTTCCTTGATCGCTTTTATATGTCCAGAATAGGGATCCGTATGCTCATAGGTTTTGTCCTTGTTGCTTACTCTTTCATTTTATTTTATATTATTTTTTGTCTAAACATAACCACTTCAACAGCATTAATCTTCTTTTTTTCCTTCTTGCCGTCTCAGATAACACCGTCTAATAGTGCTAAATCTTTTTTGGCTAAACTCAGGGCAGCATGTGGCCTTGCATGATCCAAATCCTCCTCCTGATCGTATAGGCTACATACATACAAAAATGTCTCCTCTAGAGGTTGCTAGAAATGCTAGCGAGGATGCTCGTGCAATTTGCATGCGTCATTATGGCAGTGCACCTGAAATCGATATTTATGGAGATCTCAGCTTTACATTTCCGTAAGTTTTCTGTTTATCTAGTTTACTGCTATACTAATTCTCATCTCTTGTGGCAGCTACTTTAAATAACAGTTAATGCACATGAACCTCTGTGCTTGAAGAATAATCTAAGATAGTACAAGATGTGCATTTTAAGGAGAGGATTAGAGAGAAACACAAGGTTAATAAAAAGTGATGCAAAAGGATCCTGGATGAGGCTTAGAAATGAAGTTGTCTATGGCCTGCGACATCCAAAAGTCTAAATTAAATGTATTGTGATGTTCATATATGAAGCTAAATCTAGAAAGATAGATGGCCTTGCAGAAATGAATTCTAATTTTAACTCCATGATATTGTCCGTCAGTTATCCTGGAAAACTTGATGAAGGCATGTTACATAACTTGTAACTTGATTTTCCTTTGTGGTAACTTAGTAAGCATTGTGATCCTTTTCCAAACTGGAAAACAACTTTCAGGGATTGATGCAGATGGATACATAACATAGACTATGGTATATGTAAGTGGGAATTGTCTATGTTATTTATCTATCTATTATGTCAATGATTGTCAATAGGATTACTTCCTCGGTCACATTAAGTTTGCGTCTTATTTTGCTATCCCAAAATGTCTGCATATATTCTATTTTTGTTACAAATAGATATCTAGTATATTCTCTGTCTTTCTGCTAATCACTAATTATTTACAAAGATCTTTAAATTACAATCTAGAATTAAATTAGGACAAAATTTTATAGGAAAATGTATTGCAAGCTTTTTTTTATATAGAAAACTGTAGACTTCCTATTTAGTGACCTAGTATATTGTAGGTGTTTTCACTTCGAGTACCTAAGTTGATAGAGTGGTATCGTTTTGGGACCTCCAACTAAATGGACTTTACACCTCAGGCTTATTGGTTATGTAAATTGTAATAGTTGCTGGCATCCTTTCCTCTAAATATACAGAATATTTATGACCTAGAATGCTTCTCTTTTCCTGAACACGGAAAATCAGATTTTTACTAGGTTTATAAAAAATATCTCTGTTTTTTTGGGTTTGCACCTTCCTTTTTGGGGTGTTATTTTTTGTTGTTTTTTCCCACTTTTATTTTCCTCTCACAACAGTTATCCCATGTGACTCTAATGGCTCACAATTAAGCCTTACTCCTTGGTTTCTCCCCAAAAGTAATTGAGAAGAACAAAAAATATAGAGGTTTCCCCTCAACAAAAAAGTATATATGGAGGTAGTAGTATTTTGGAGAGTTATAAGTTTATACTATAAATACTTCACCAACTTTGGTGGCTAAAATATACTTTGTTTTTTATGTTAGTGATTTTACAGATTGTGATTCAAGTTCCCTGAATGAAATCAATTTATGAACCTCAGATATCCACAATGGGAACTCTCTAAACAAAGGTTACGAAAATTGGAATTTTCTCTGACCTGAGTTACCTACCTAATATTGAATTTTCCTTTTCTGATTCCTTTTTTTGTCAAGCCATATAATATTCTATATTAATATGCCGTCTTTGTGGAGAAATGAGTTGGCTGCACAAGGTACCAAAAGATGCTGTTTTAGCAGCTTCAATATCTGATCTGACCATTGTGCATTTATCAGCATGATTTGTGCTCTCTTTTCATCATCTCTTAACCATGTATTCTTGTGAATTGAGCTATATCTTAATCTCCATTTCTATACTGATGTCAGGTATGTACCTTCACATTTACACCTTATGGTTTTTGAGTTGGTGAAGAATTCCTTGCGTGCTGTCCAAGAGCGCTTTATGGATTCAGACAAAGTAGCTCCTCCTATTCGGATTATAGTAGCTGATGGGATAGAGGATGTCACAATTAAGGCATGTTGATGTGGTGGCATACTTATTATTTGTTGCAATCTTCAGACTCCATTGTTTTTCTTGACTTCCATTATGACATTATAGGTTTCAGATGAAGGGGGTGGAATTCGAAGAAGTGGTCTCCCTAGGATTTTCACATACCTGTATAGTACTGCTGAAAACCCATTGAGTGAAGACACTGATCTTGGAACTGGTGAAAATGTAACTATGGCTGGATATGGTTATGGGCTTCCCATAAGTCGCTTATATGCCCGTTATTTTGGAGGTGACCTGCAAATTATCTCAATGGAAGGATATGGTAAGTCCATTTTTCTTTGAATTCTAATCCCTGCCCCTCATTCTGGTGTGGTGCTTGCTCTTGCTGAAACTGGTTTTTCATATTTACATTTATCTTTAGCCTCAACTAGTTCCTCTTGATCTTCAAACTATGCAGCAGTTTTGCTCTCCTTTGGACTTTTGGAAAGGATATTCTAGGTTTAATCTGCTAGATAGACTATTAGACAAGTGTTATCCAAGTTTTCAGTTCCTTCTATTTGTGGCAAGATCATGTAAAATAGCTGGAAATTGTTGAGACTCTTTTAGTTCAACTTATTTTCACTCATCTCAGCAAAAAAAAGTTAAGATAAGTTTTGAGTAAATTCAGATAAGTTAAGTTTGAATAAGTTCCAATAAGTTCAGATTAGTTCATATAAGTTCGGTAAGTTCAAGCACCTTATAGAATAAGCTTCGATAAGTTCCACTAAGTTCAGATTAGTTAAGATAAGTTAAAATAAGTTAAGATAACTTCAGATAAGTCAAAATGAGTTGAATAGAATGCACCCTAAGTTTGTAGTTCAAGTCATAGTTCGAAAATGCGGTTTCGGACACGATTGCGGCAACGGTCACGGTGATACGGGAACGGGGATGATGCGGTTGTCGTACCGCCAAATATCGGCTTAAACCATGAGATGTCCCTAGAACCTGCCTAAAATGCGGGTTTTTTACACCTTTACAATGCGGGTAATATCGGTTCGGTAGATTTGAAAACCTTTACGATACGGGTGATATGATAAGATGCGGCCTTTTTTTGACACCATGGTTCAAGTCCAACTGCGCAAACTGAGAAGGGAAGAATAGGGAAGCATATAGTTCCTTTAATTGATCGAAAGCATATGGATAGGCTGCTAAGAATCCACTTACCTTAGTAACCAAAACAGAGAAGTTAAGGGAATATAATAGAGATAAGGGAGAAGGATCAACAATGGACTAAGTGAAAATAAGCAAGATATGACTGAATTAATGCTAATTAAGGTGAGTAATCACCAATTACAGCCCTGCCAATCATTCGAGAGGAATGACACTCTCCCAAAGCTACAAACTACTAATTTCTCTCCACACTTTTCAAGACATGATTTCTGTCGCACTGATCTATAGAGCTTCAACTCTAACAAACTATCTTCTTCTACGCTACTAACAACTTAATTATGAGGCTATTGAGCCATAGCATAGGCTCAGCTTGCTATTTACGTATTTACTTCCACCATAGAAGTGGAAGTTGACGAATTGAACAAACTGCAGCTGTTTGTTTATTTGTTTATTTATCTTAACGATGGAAACAAAGAAAGGAGGTTGCATTAGAATGTTAGATCAATACCCACAAGGGGGAGGAAATTGTATTACCAAATGATCAACTGAGTTCTGCCTGTCGAACATGTGAAAGGAAGACAAAGGAGGATGGAATTAGCTACTGCTGTATCATCTATTAGAAGAGAAACAGGAAAGAGAACAGCTAGCTCATGTGTGCAGCTTCTCGAAAAGGTCTTCAGGTGTTACTGTCGAGTACAACCAAAGAACCTGATCAATCTGCAATGCTTGAAGGAAGCTATTGCAGTCTCTGCCATCAAATCGTTACAATGCACCTCCTATCTCTTGACATGAATCTCTCTTATCACCCTACCCTCATCTTAAATCACCGCTATTAAAACAGCTATCTATGAGCATCAGACTTGATTATGACAAGACTATCGAGTGATGGTACTAAATCTGAACTCACGCTACAGGGGTACAGCATGAGTTGATTTTGTTAAGAGAGCGTAATATGAACTTCACCAGAACAATTTGTTTGTCACTACTACAGTACTAATGCAAGGTTTGGGTTAACTTTGTTAGCATCCCGACTTTTTTTGACGTTCTACCAATGAAATTAGGTAATATCGGTTTCGGGTTATGCATTTTGGGGACAGAATTGGAACCATTGCAGACGATTCTCCAGGCAATCATGCATACCATCCAATGCCCTGATTGTCTTCTATTACCCACTCAGTACTTCAAGCCATCCAACAATAAAGCTTTAGCTAAGAAATTCGGAGTTCTTAAAAATAAACTGTAGATTGTGGTGGAGATGTCCATTTGTAGGCAGACGCCAGCCTTGTTTTGCTACAAGGGCATGTTGAGTCGCAAAAACCCTTCCAATAATGGATTTTGTAATTGTAGTGAGTCCCAGCTTTTTCAATAGATCTTCCGTTCCATCATGAACAACCCACCAAACTATCTTCAAAGTTGGGTGAATATTAACAATTAGCTCACTTGGGAGCGAGAAACGTCTCATGGTGCAATCCTTGCCATTTCTTCCTCCCGTTCATACTTAAATTGCAGTCAATATTAGATACTTTTCATGTTTATCAACCTTAAGGACACCACAACTTACAGTAACCTTATATGCTCCATATGTGCGGATAATATGTGCAGACTGCACAGGCGGGAGAGAAGTACTGTACTGATATAGACCCCCTCCCCCTTGGAGACCCTAAGATGAACTACTTTCCCCATCAGCGAGACAATTATCGTAAAGGAAACAGTGCTGCTTGTACCACCTGATTCTTCCCCCAACCAGCCACAAAACTCATCTTTGGTATCACTCTCTCCAGAAACTCTACTAGTTGTTGATCACAAGAATTGCTCGTGTTGAATTCAAAATTCTGGTCAGTTTCTTATGTCTAAGAGTCCAGACCTTGGTGGTTCGTTTCTGGGTTGTCTTAGCATAAACCAAACCTGTGAAAGGGCAACTTAACTATTATACTTTCTAAAATATACTTAAGAAGATCCTCCTTTCTTTGCAGCATTCTGTAGTGGCACAGTTACTGTGCAGAACCCAATCTTTAATGTTTTCTGAGCCAAACTGCGAGTACCGTACTCCCTTAACCACTTCTTTGCAAGATGATTAGCAAATGGTCAAAGAAGCTCCAGACGGCAGGTTGATGCTGTGTGTTACTAAGAACATTCAGATTGTCGTGATTTTATGACAAAATTGTCACTGGGAGTATTGTGGTTACTCTGCTTAATATTATGTTACATTTTTTGCTACTGCAGGCACTATAAGCTTCTAACAATTTGAGTGATTCTTATTACTTTGGTGCAGGTACAGATGCCTATCTTCATTTGTCTCGGTTGGGAGGTTCTCAAGAACCTCTGCCATAATAGCGTAGCTGATTATTAAAATGTATTTAAAGTTGTAATGATCTTCTCATTAAGATGGTGATTATGAGATAGAAGCATGTATTACTATGGATTCTTTAGATTTATATGATGTATGGTATTGTTATTCTTGTAATCTTACTGTTCAAGATTGAATCTTCTGCTCATCAAATCCCCCATCCCCCAAAAAAAAAAAAGAAATTACAAAAGAATAATCTGAAAACCATCTTTTAAATGTCAGCTTTTGTGAGAAACCACAGAAAAAAACTTGGCATGAAATCACCTTTTATGAACTTTTTTTCGCGAGAGGGAACTTTTCGTCAGAAATCGATCCTTAACATCCATTTTCAGGCATAAATTCACATACGCTCATCACATGACCCACTTAACTCCCTGCAATTTCATCTCTTCCTCTCATATTTCTCCTTAATATCATTCTCTCTCCTCTCTTTTGTATCTTTAAACCTCTTCACGGCTTCAGTATGAAAGAAATTGGGGGATTAAATGGGTCACATGAGGTACGTGTGCAAGTCAAAGCCTCTAAAAATGGAAGTTAATGGCCGGAATTTGACAAGTTTTATCTCGCAAACAAAATTCATAAAAGATGATTTTAAGTCAAGTTTTTTTTAAGGTGGTTAATCACAAGAACTAACATATAAAAGGTGGTTTCTAACAAATCATCCTAATATTTTTAATCATTTATTAGTAAAATTATGATAATTCTTAATAATTCCAAATTATTTATTAGTAATAACTGTAAAAAAAAACTGCTATTTAGAAATTATAAATTGATACTAAACTAATAAAATTCTACATATATGTAAATATAAAAAATAGTCAAAATTAATATATGAATAATGTGAAAGGCAAACTCTTGCATTTTTTTTTTGTTTTGAGGGTGGACTATTGCATGTATTTAGAAATGGAAAAGGTTTTTATTATATGAATAATTATTTGGCGTGAAGACTTAGCTGAGACGGTCAGTAAGTGGATTTATTGAGACGACCCAACTTAAGGCCAAGTTCCTTCTTCCTCCTCCCTTTTTCCTTCTCTTTCCTCCCATCATCGCTCGATGGCAGGTCTACAATTTGGCACTTCCACCATTTTGATTCTAGATCCATGTCATCTTCATCTTCAAAATCTGCATAATTTGCATCAGCATCAGCCACCTCTTTTTTACCAAGCGTTACCCTATTTTACCATATTCTTTCCAGCCTTACCCCCACCCACCTCTCTCTAGCTTCCATCTCTATCTTTCATCAACTACCATACACCTTCACCACCAACACCACACCAACATCACTAACACTGATTTGCCATATTTATACTATCTACGTCTTGAAATAAGTGAAACACTTCTCTCAAAAAGCTCTCACATGAAAGACAAAAGTATTTCACTTATTTCCGAACGAAGGTAGTATATAGTTTTTAGGTGCATTTAGGTTGCATTTTAGACCATTTAGATTCATATATTTTAGGTTCATACTGCATTTATTCTTAAGTAATGCTATTATACTCCTATTCGCTATGTTTTCGTGTTTTCGATTAATTTCAGATACTGAAAACATATTTGGAGTATAAAATTAGCTAAGATTGAGAGTTAGGAGCATTTGAAAGGAAGGTACATTGCATAAGGATCGTTATGGATATCTTACAGTACGAGTTTGAGCGAAAATAAAACGGACAATCACTAAAAGAAATGTGGAAAATGAGTCAAGTCTACACTTTTGATTATAAATTTTTTATGTGTTTATGATAATTCAATAATATCAGTATATTTAGAAACTAGACTTAAAGAGCTTTCCAAAGATAGGTGGCATGCCCTGAGTAGACTTCTAGTCAACGAGTTATGCCCTTCGGAAGTTCACACTTTTTTTCTAGAACCTGCTATGCCATACGTGCGGATCACTAAATCCGCCCATTTTTAATGATTATTCAAACTTTTCTTATCTTGTAAACTACTTTCCTACTCATATTAGGATATTTAGGATTATATATATCTATATTAGGAATCACTTCTAAGGGAGAGATCTCTCATTATTATTAGTTTTATGCATCTTCAATTCTTTATTCTCTCTAACTTTTTAGTTGTAAACCCTTGTTTTCTTGTTCTTCATACTTCATGAACTAATTCAATGAGGGATTATTTATTTTTTCATTATATTTATTTATTTTAGAGGTGTGATCATGGGTCGGGCTGGACTTTGGCCAAAAATGTGGCCCGTTTCGGGCCAAAGCCTTAGGCCGAAATTCCCGCGCCAAAATCCGCTAATTCGGGCCTGGTCATGCGGGCTTTCTGAACCATTTTCAGGTGAGGCCAAAAAATTGCCTAATTTTTCATATTTAAGTCGCCTGTGGTCCTAATTTTTTGCCCAAAAATCGGGTCGGGCCTGTCCGCGGGCCGAAAATTCGTGGCCGAAACCTGCCCAATTTCGGGTCGGCTCCATATTGATCACCTCTAATTTATTTTAATTATGTTTTCCTTTATAGATTTGTTTTCATTTATAGATTTGTTTTCATTCTTATTTCAACAAAAAATAACAAACCAATTGATTGCAGTTTTTGTTTTACTAACAATATGCAATCTGCCAGGAAAACAAAAATATGCGTCAAACGTTTGCGTTCACTATGGCTTCGTTACTTATCCGATTGGGCTGACATTTTGACACAAGGTATAATTGTATGGTAGCTTTCCCACGAACCAAGAAAATCACGATTAGGACACCGCGCCCCTCACGCGCCGTCGCAATGAACCTGCTCTAATACCCCTTTGATGTGCAATTTCTTTGGTTCGACTCGATCTTTTGTATGTTTATAAAATTGAACTTGTTTATGGTGTTTTATGGTATTAAAATGGACGGAATTTGTAACAGAGGATATGAACAATTCAACTATCTCGGTTAAATTGTATTAGAGTTGAAGAATAAAGCTATCTCGGCTAAATTCAACGATGCTATTTTGCTATCTCGGGAAAAACACAACAATAATTCACAAGGAATAACTTTTATCAAAACTCATCATCTCTATTTTTATTAATGAAACAAAGCCTTATATAGGCGTGTAAAATAAAACCCTATTCATACTAAGACTAGGAAACTAAGAACAAGATAATAATGAAAAAACAAACTCCTAATCCAAGTAAAACTAGCTCAACTTGGACGCCTACTATTACTCCTACTCCAACTAGACTCCTAATGCTATTATAATCCTACTCCAATTAGGAATCCTAATCTAACTAGGATTTAAATTTCTAACTCAACTAGAATTATGAACAAACTAAAGCTTTGAGACTCCTAACATAATCAGGAGTTATAATCCTACTAGGATTAGGATTTCAAGAGTCCTATTCCTACTAGAATTAGGAAAACGACACAAATCCTAAAAGAACTAGGACTTGTTTTAAGGAAGCCATCCATCTCCACATCAGACGTGTGGACCATGGGTTGGACGTATTTAGTATACATTTTGCTCATCGGTGAGACATACTGTTGATTCGTATTGTTGTTTTCTAGTAAAGCAAAAGAAAATTGCCAATTGCTCTTGGTTGCTAGCGCCTATGTCTCATCCTTACAAAATCTCGATGGTGAAATTTTATCGACAAGTAAGTTGTTAGAGGACTTTAAAGAGGGAGGATAGTGGACAGAAAATAGTTAAGAGAGGTGACTGTGAGAAATATATAAGTTAAGAGTACCTTCATCCAAAGTAGGCCGATGAAAAAATATTTTAGTGCGTCCACAATAACAATATCTAGATGACATGCTCTATACAATTGAAAATATCATCACATAATTTTAGATTCCTATAAACCAACAAAGTAATACCCAACCAATTTTTTTTTTCAGGTTCACAAATAATATACGGAACTTTTTTGGATAAATAACATAGTTACTTTGTGTGATCTAACCAATCTAACCTAGAAGAAGAAAACACCCAAATAATGCACATTTTTGCAATTCTTTTTTCAGATACATAAGTGGGCTCCACTTGACTACCTGAGCTTCCTCTCTCAGGAACATCAGGGGAGTTACATCTTTGCAAATAACGGTACATTAGAATTTCCAAATTTGTTGCCAAAAAAAAAAATTTCAATTTTGTTGAAGACACACAAAAAAAAAAAAAAAAAAAAACACAGTGGGAAGTCAGACAAAACGTCATCGGGCAGCCTGTAAACATCCATAATCTATTACCAAACAGCGAAACCCTCTCTCTCTTTTCTCTCTCCTCCTTCCTCTCGCCCTAATCATTCTTCCCACTAACTACTCTGTCAATTTTTGTCTCCTCAAGAACCCTAATTTTTCTCTGCGATATTCCACTTCTCTGCAATTTCTTCCCCAATTTTTTGTTTCTTTCTCTACTGCGCAACTGACAGTTAGGGTTCCAATTATAGCAATTTCTTCGGATCACAAACCTCATCACTCGATTCAACACACACTCTCTCTCTCCTCTGTTTGCTTCTCATCTTCTGCGTCAGCATTTTTGATTTGGGGGAAATTATGAGTTTAAGCTAGGGTTAAGCATTGTTCCGATTTGTATTTGGAAAAGTATCTCGCCGGTTAATTTTGAACTCCGGCGAAAATGGCGACTGATTTGCCGATGAATCCTCAGATGGAGCAGATCCATGGCGAAATTCGCGACAATTTCCGAGCTCTTGCGTAAGCTTCCCTCTCTCTTTTTCTGTGTCACTAGGCTTGTGCAATACGGTTAGTGTGGAAATCTTTTGTTTTGATGATATTTCCAGTTTACTTTAATTAGGTTTTTTTGTAGTTTGTAGAAATGGAATGTTGAAACTCTTATTGTTATCCTATTATAATGTGGTGAATATATTGTTATTCTAGTAATTTGCTGGGAGATTGCTATTTTAGTAATGAGTTGAACGGTAATAAGTTGTTGCTTTACGTTACCGGATCTTATCGGTTGCTTCGGTCGGTCGTTGGGAAGGAATCTCGATACGACTTGCAAATTACTGTCATTGCTGCATAAATGATGGGAATTTATGAGCAGCTAATGGGAGATTTTTTCATGATAATGGGGGTAATGTTTTTGAATTTTTTTGGTCATAACAGTTTCTAAGCACAGATACTCCCTGTGCTATAGTGATTAGTGAGAGGGTTGAAGTTTGAGCACTACTTATATAATCCTTTGACCGTTGTCTCCTCATGTCATGATTCAACTTTGTAATGTGCTTGATGAGCAGCTTTTTGTTGTGGAATCCTGCACTTGTATGAATGGGACTGATATTTGTTGGTTAACATTAGCCTCATTTTTGTTGGGCTTGTTGTGGGTGTTATCGTGAGTCATTATTTTGTCTTCAGCGGGAGCCAGGAAAGGCCTTTATCTCAGCTTTGGGTTGACGCTTCAATAATCACTTCTCTTGTTATTTATGTTCCTTTCTGTTCCCTTTCCTGCTGTGTCACTTTTTGCTCCAACAAGAGATCAGAATAACGTGCTTCTGTTCTTTTCTCGAACAATTTAGAAGCCTTATAGCATGGAGATTACATAAACTAGAGTTGGTATATCAGTATAGGCCTCAAGTGTTTTTGAAACGGGACCATTCGCGTCTATCCTTACTCTCTTGAGTAAGCGAGTAAGCTACCTTTTCAGTTTGTTTAATATCCTTGGGGGTCGGGATTCGTAAGAAGCTGGAAAGGAAACAACCATGGAAGCCCACAGGCACTGGCCATCGTGCCTGTTTAATTGGACTCTTTTCCCAGCCTTGTATCCTTTTTTTTTTTATTTTTTTCTTTGTATCTGCACTTGAATTAAGACACTTTGGTCAGCCTTTTTTCAAGTTTATTCCACCAGTTCTTCTTTCTGTCTCCTATGTTTTGCATTATATCTATTGTCGGCGACGAAGAAGGAATGAAAATTGAACTTAAAACTGTATCTAGGAGGGATGATTTCTTATTCTTTCTTGCTTGTTTATCTTGAAAGATATTACCATGTCACCACCAATGTGATTACGAAGGTTGGTCTTTGAGCATATTAGTTAAAGCAACTTTTTTCTGTTGCTCTCCTTAAATATCTATTTTTGTGATGTGAATAAAATCTGATCACCCACCAATATAGTAGGAGATATTTCTTTTTTGTGTTTTCAACATTGTCCTTCTCTGCTGTAAGTCGTGTTGCAAGCACTGCTGATTGGCAAATGCAACAAATCAACCATGTCCTCCCGTTGTGCTCTCTTATCACAGACATAGCAAAAGAGGTGCAAGGGAGAATGGAGGGAATATCAGAGAATGTCAGAGAATATAGTAAAATTTCAGAGAATAACAAAGACACAGAGTATGATGAGCTGGAAGGTGAGGTGTCATTCTCACGTGATTGTAGGAAAGGATAAAAGCTGTAGTTTGGCTACAAATATTAGCTATAAATATGTGAAAGGTTTCCAGAAATTTGTGTGTTTTAGAGTAATTTGGGAGAGATCTTGGCCTCTTTAAAGCCTTGAATTTATCTTGTAATCCTTTATTGTTGAACCAAATACCTGTGTTCTCTGACTACATCCATTGCAATACTCTTATTTACCTTTCGTTTCTGCCATTGTTAGCTGAACTTGCTTTCCTAAGAACCACTTTGTTACAGTAAAATAAGACTGTTGAGAAAACATTGGACCTGATAAAAGAAAGGGGAAAAGTGAAGTCTTAGTATATGCCAACTGACACGGGAAGGAAATGCTATTTCAGTAAGATTTGATCTGCAATAGTTTTGATTTTAGTTGGTTTAGTTGTTTTTAAATCCTAGGCAGGAGGTTGAAATTGTAGTGTGATTTCAGTTCTTCTGATTTCTGATGCTGAGAGAGGGGAATGCCTTCTGCTGGTCAAGTAGTTGGAATTTGTGAGTATCAACTATGGCTAAGTTTTAATGAGTTTATGGGCATTATTTTGGATACATATTGAGAATTATGTGGTGGGATACCTTAGAAATATTATGAGAGGATATTTAGGTGGTGAAAGCTGACAAGGGAATGCGACTTTTGTATGGTGTTATACGCTTATACTATTGGATGACTTTGAGATTAATTCAACATTCAACACTATGTAGCACCATCGATATTACCCTGCTCATAATTTTGATTTATAAGCACAATTTTGCTCTGTTCCCCTCAATGTATAATAAAGCACAAGTCGTGTTGAGGCGATAGGGGTCCTAGTGCACCTTATTGAAGTAAGGTGGAACTAAGGAAAATTTGTACAAATATAATGTTACAGAATTGTGCGCCTCGGTGCGCTTTCTTGCTCCTCGAGTGCGCCTCTTTTAAATCTCCTTGCCTAGCACAAAAGAGGTGCTTGACCCCCTATCGCCTTGTGCGGCAGGTGCCCTGTATACTATACATTCTTTCCAGAAGACTTAGGCTAGAACTATCGATATACAACTTTACATTTCTACTCTCTTTGCAAAAATTAGACATATTCTTGGCAACCAGATGCAAGTTCCAGTAGAAGTCTAGATATTAAGAGAGCGCCATATTGTTGAAGATACAACTGATACTGTTCACAGTGGAGCACAGTTAGAATTCAGATTACAGTAAAGAAATTTCAAGTTCAAATATTGTGGGTGGTCCTGGAGGATTTGATTGCCTGTCAAGTTTAGTAGCAATTGGCATTAAGCTAATGCTGTTTTGTGGGTTCTTTTTGAACGGTTGTTAGTATATGCTGATTTACAGTTTGAGGAGGTTTTATTTTATTTTATTTTTTATTCTTGCATCACACAATCATTTTCGGCAATGATTTTTTTAATTCTCTTGTGAAAAAATTGCATTTTGTAGAGGCAAGGGAGAATTACTTATATATATTTTTTCATTGTTTTTTTGGGGGGAGGGGTCCGGTTCATGTGATTCTTTATAAGTTCCCTCTATCTGTGATGTTTATGGTTATATGTGGTGATGTACTTTCTTGTAGCAATGGTTTCCAGAAGCTGGACAAGATCAAAGACTCCAGTAGACAGAGCAAGCAGCTGGAAGAACTAACAGGGAAGATGAGAGAATGTAAAAGGTACTCCAAAATTTGATACTATTTTCCATGATGCCACTCTTTTGATCTCTAGCATGGAATAGAGGAGTGAAAGATTGTATTGTGTTGCTGCTGAAGTGTGGAGAGAAACTCTTACCTCATGTAGTGTGATATTGGAGAGCTCACTATATCTGAAAATTATCTGTTTTTTCATGGTAATGAACTTCTTTTTGTTGGGGTTGCTTTGCTACTTCTGTGAGCAACCTTCTTGTTCTTTGTGCCATTTCTTTTGCTGTTTAGATTACTCTTCATCTCTTCCTCAGTTCCTCTTGAGCTAGTCATTGTCCTTGTACTTCCATTTTTCCACAAATGTTTATTTTAATTTCTTTCTTTCTTCTCACCTTTCCTCCTTCCTTCTCCCTGCTTCTCACTCATGTTTCTTCTATCTCTATTTCTCTATTGATCTGTCTATACATGTAATTTTTTTTTTTTTTTTTTGAAGGGACATGTAATTTGTTTTGAATGAAGTGAGTAAAGCATTTTGAAATGCAAACATGCATACAATAAGGTTCATATATTATGAACTGCAGGTCCAATTTTATTTTTCTCTCAAGATCATTGTTCAGGATCACCATAAATTATTTTGGGACGAAGGCCTTGTTGTTATTGTTGTTGTGTGTCAAATTTCTGGATCATCTTTTATTGAATGAATGGTTAATTATTTCTTGCATTAAAGGGTCAATTTTACATATTCTTTCCTTGAATTGTAGGTTCATTTTTTATGAACTGTTGGTTCAGCTTTTCTGATGAGAGATTCTTTCTATGCATAAGACTTGTGGTCGTTTAAGAGCTGTACTAATTGGATCTTATTCTTCAGGGGAAAGAGAGTAGGAGTGTGATTCTATTATATCTTTGGGTGTTGGTTTTCATTAATTTCCTACTTTCTCATGATATTTAGATTAATCAAGGAGTTTGATCGGGAAATTAAAGACGAGGAGGCGAGAAATCCACCTGAAGTCAGTAAGCAACTCAATGATGAGAAGCAAGCCATGGTTAGAGACCTTCATTTTAAGTGAAATTTGATTCAAACAACTTTCTCTGTTACTTTTTGAATATATTAGATAATTTAAAATTTCAAGAAAGCATGAAGGACATGGATAATTTTTACAAATGTTACAGAGCTAAAAGGAACGTTGTACCTGTCGAAAAAAAAGGAACGTAATGATTGTTGTGATGTAACTCTCTGAATCTGAGAAACATATTAATCAATGTTTGGAATGTTGTAACAAACGGTTAATATTTAATAGGTATGTTAATGTTGAGATTAAGAGTTTGTGGACTTTACCAGTTCACATGTACTCTGTATATAGGACCTTAGGGCCTAGGGGTTCAATGGATGTAGGTTCTGCAACATGGTAGTATCATCACTATAAAGTGACAAAAGTATGAAGGAAGTTTGAGTTTACTGAGAGTAAATATGACGGAAGAAAACGAGTGAGGGCTCTCTGTCGGTTTGGGACTTGAGCGTGAAAAGTAATCCTATTAGCTCGGAGAGGAGAGGGGGGGGGGGTCACTTATTTTTTTGTAACTCTTGGGTGGATTTTCTTTTTGTTGGTTGTGTGATTTGACTATTGGCCCTATATGGTAATTTATTTCGTCCAAAGATCACATATTGAGGAGGGTTTACAATCTTGTTCTGAAAGATAGCTTGTACGAGAGTGTTAGAAATTCTGCATGCTCAAAGTTTATACATATGAGTAATGATACTGTAATTTAATGGCACAATGTATGCTTTTTGGGCCGAGGTTGTGGCTGGTAGCTGTATCTATGTAGATCTACTGAGATGGGACACCATTATGTTTCTTTTTGTGGTTTAACAATGTTCATCTTTTATTGTTACCCATAATTGCTTCCCATTAGTGATCAATATTTAACTAATCAGTTCCTGGAGGATTTAATTTTGGAAAAATATCGTTTCCTGAACCAAACTTGCTTTTTCTGGTTGCAACTCTTGGTGTGGAGGGCAACACTACAAGAGACTGGGTCAATATGATTTTGCAGAAGTCATGTACCACACAAAATCTGTTTGAGAACATAATTCAAGTCTAGTGGTGGGAGCTAAATATATTTGCCGTGAGGGTACTGAATTGCTTATCAATAGGCCAGGGTGATCAACTTGGAACCCATCAACTATTAATACTGCTCCGATTATTATGACTATGAGAGCGTTATAACACATTGAAGGTAGATGGGAAGTTCTATGGGTCATCTTTTAGTCAGGTTTCAGGATCATGGGTGCATGGATGGGATCCTGATCATTATCATTCTTTCTCAGTTTCTATATTCTCCTTCATAATTGAACTACAGTTCTATGCTTAGGCTCACTAGCTACTTGGAATTCTATATTGGTACCGGAGATGTATTGGGCAGTTGGTGTAGTATAATACTTGTATGTCTTCCTGTCATTTCAGCGTAGTAAATGCTAGACTTGGAGGCTACATTTGTTTCTTTCATGTAACAGTTGTTTTTTTTGTTTTGTTTTTCTAAATTGGCAGATCAAAGAGCTAAATTCATATGTTGGCTTGAGGAAGACGTAAGTTACTCTCTTAACTTCACCGTAATTTGTCAATTTGCCGCTATCCTGTTCTTGGCTGTGATGCTCCTCATTAATACATGATTACAGCCATAAACGAATTCAAAGGCGAATTCGGAATTCAGAAAAATACTTGATGTATTGACGTATAACAAAAAAGTTTGGTTGACTCAAATGTTTCTTTGGAAAATATTCCACATCCTCTTGACATTCAAAAGATGGAAGAAATAAACTTCCTATTGAGTTTTCATTGGCCACGGGATGTTACCAGTGATAATTTACACTGTAGAAAAAACAACCAAATCAATTTTGACCTGAGGCTAATCCTTGGATGAATGAGAACCTAGAATGCTTAGTTTATACTCCTGTGTCTTAGATTAGTTTGAAGTCTTTCCTTTTTTGTCCATCCCATTATATTTAGAATACTTCTCCTCTACCTTATTTGGCCCATCATACCAAACACACACACTCTGTCTTCCAATAGAAAATACCCCACTTTCTCTTTCCTTGAGTTAAAAGACCCCAGAATCTACCATCACATCTAACTTCCTTATTAAATAACACTTGATAGTTGATAACCACTTCATAACTTATCTCCTAAAACTTTGTGTCATGACAAGTATTTGAACTATGCTGTAGAGTGAGTAGTGATTTCATGTTTATTGCTTTTTATCATACTCGTGGACTTCTTTATTCTATAATATATGCTGTATGCATTAATTTTTTTGAATGAACCTGTGCTTGCTGCTTATATTGTAGGTATATGAGCAGCCTTGGTAATAAGAAGGTTGAATTGTTTGACATGGGAGCAGGAACTAGTGAGCCGACAGCTGAAGAAAACATTCAGATGGCTTCATGTGAGATATATATTAGCATATAATACATCTTATATACTACTCCCTCCGTTTCATTTTAATTTACTCACTTCACTTTGGGGGAGAACCAAGGAGAAAGTGTAAAAGTATGAGAGAGAAACTGAAAAGGTGGAGAGAGAAATTGAAAAGTGAGAGAGAGATTAAAAAGTGGGTCAAAATATTAAAAAGTGGATGACATGGGTGGAAAAAGAGGAGAAAGTAGATGTGACATGTTACCAAAAATAGAAAAGGCAATAGTGTGTAGATTAAAAAGAAACGGACCAAAGAGGAAAGTATGTAGATTAAAAAGAAACGGAGGGAGTATGTAGGAGAGAATATCTTGTGAATTTGGTTAAATTCTGATCTCATATCTTCTTCTATTTATCTTTTTTTTTTGTTTGAATTTTTTTCCCTGTTGATATTTCGCTCCCTCTATCTGATTAGTTCGCTTCACTGCTAGTTCTCTTGAGCTGTAGCTCCACATCAATATCATTATGATCCTTCTGTGTTGAAATTTGTAGATTGTCATTTGTTGTAGATTTAGGATAAAAGGGAGGACAAAACAAACCAAAAAAAAAGAAGATATTGCAGGGGCCTATCGTAGGATGCTAGAGGTGCTTCTCTATATTAGTCTTATTGGGCTTTCGTGTGTCCATTGTTATAAAATTGTTTGTATTTTTATTCTTCAACTGATTTCCGTTGTGCTATTTTTAGTCTACACTCTAACTAACTGTTTAAGGATCTCATATTTTCATTATCATTATATCCATTGGAATATCTATAGTATCCAACTTTTTTAGGGGGTGAACTTTGCTGCAGCTATTAAGCTGCTTATGTGACCAGAGATTACTGTTTAAGATTGTTGATCATCTTCCATCGAAGGCTGAGGGTGTTTAGATAATTTGATTCTCTTTCTTAGACACCCCTTCAGAAGCCTCATGCCCTTGCTTTAGGCTGGCCTTTTAAAGGAAGTGTCGTTTTAGGGGGTGTAGACAATTAGCCTACAAATGTGGTTTTCTACTGTTCAAAATTATTGTATTTCACATCTTTTGCAATAATGTATCAGCAACCCAAGGGCTATGCAGGGGCTTTTTCTATTGGATTTTACTCTATGATAGTTAGGTTTTGCTTTTTTTTTTTTTTTCGTTTTCTTTTTTTGATTTTGATTTTGAAAGAGATAGTGTGATTAATGTGTAAATGCAATAGACAGTCTTCTTCAGTATACCAACATATGTTTCTACCTGAGCATTAAGCTTCCTTTGTTTTTTTTTTCCCTAAAACCTCTCTGAGGGAATGAAGATGCATGACAAAGATAGAATACTTTGCACTGCTGTACATATATCATCCCTTTTTTGATGCTAGATATGTCTCTTCCGTGCAGCAATGACAAATCAAGAGCTTATTGATGCGGGGAACAGGACAATGGATGAGACTGATCAAGCCATTGAGCGTTCTAAACAGGTGAGAGGTTATGCTGTGAAATAGCTCTTAGCTTGCATTATGCATAATTCCCTAACTATTGGTTCATTGCCTAGGTAGTTGCACAAACTATTGAGGTTGGAACTGAAACCGGAGCTAAGTTAAAGGGGCAAGTAAGTTATCATCATTGAATAGTCTTTTTTGGTTCCATTTTTAACCAAAGACTAATCTAGTGCATTGTCGCAGACTGATCAAATGGGTCGTATTGTTAATGAGCTAGATACTATTCAATTTTCACTCAAGAAGGCATCCCAACTGGTGAAAGAAATTGGTCGGCAGGTGTGATAGTTTTGGACTGAAAAATTTGTGCTCCATTTGCTCTGATCACTAGTATCATATGCACTTTGTTACCATGGCTGATGTAAACTTTTCTGTATTGCAGGTTGCCACTGACAAGTGTATCATGCTTTTTCTCTTTCTCATTGTATGTGGTGTCATAGCCATTATAGTTGTGAAGGTATCCATACTGTTAGCATCTGCATGTTATTCGGCTTGTCATGAAATTGATGAAACAATTGAATGATACCTGTATTGTTTTGAAACAATATTATGTGTACTTAGAGGAGATTTACGTGTCTGGTTAACATGTACCTCTCTGAACATTTTGCTTCTGTGCCTGCACCCTATTTTTCGGCCATCATGTCCTTGTAAATCAATTAAACAAGAAAAAAAATCTGTATCTTTTGTTTGGAATGACTTCTAGAGTTATAGTTCATGAAATAGCTAGCAGCAAAAAAGTGCATGGTGTTCCTTGGATAAATTAGTCGTACTCATGTCATGTTTTACTGCATTCAAAAATTGTACTCTATATGACTGTAGCAGAGATTTTTTTCCCTCAAATTATGTGCTTTATATATTTTTCTTAACTATAGTTATATAGGTAAAGATTCACTGGAATATATATATAGTGCCTGTTCGAATACTATAATTTTGGGTAGTTGAGAGTTAAAGATTGAAGATATGATACTATTGAGGCAGAATGTAGTATGAAAGTTCCAAACTTTGGGGTAGTGGTCTGGGTTCATTTTGGAAGAGATCTTTAAAACTCTAGATTATTCCAGAAATCTCAAGTTGGGTTTTTGGCTATTGGAGATGAAGCAAACTTTAGAATATTCATATTGAAAAATCAGCTTGAGTGAACTATGGACATGCATAATGTGTTATAAATCTTACGCGTCGACATAAGATGCCGAGCAAGGGAGCATATTATCAGTTTGAGGGACAGGTATAAATCTGTCCGCAGGGAAAGTGGTAAATGCTGTCTGCTAAATGGGCCTTGATTTTATCCGAACTTATCGGTCGAGGAAAAAAGGTAGCAACTAGCAAGTAGGTGTTTAGACAATGCATTTACAGATCTGTTTACTGCTTCCAAGAGGAAGTGATGGGGATTTGTTTCCAGTTCCCGTAAGCAAGCATGAGCTGAGTGGTAATGACTAATGAGATAGAGTAGCCATTTTTAGTGTGATCTGTTTTGATAGCTTCTGTGAAGGGTGAACATCAAGAAATGGTGAATTCCCTCTGTACCTTGTAGATTAATCGTGTTGATTTTGGGCTTATTTTAGTTTTGCACCTCAAAGGTGACTTGTACCTCTTCTGGGGTGTTTCATTGTATATTTTTCCTTTCCTCTATAGTTTTATTTAGTTTATTCGCTTATCTATTTATTTATATTGCATATGGTAGTGGCTGTATGACCCAATACATAGCATTTTGTTATATTTTGCTGTGTATTGCAACTGTTAGCAACTTGCTGTCTTAAGTGCTGAAAGTTGCTAAATGCTATTTATGTGTGCATGCTGAAATGACAGTTTGTATTTAACAAACAAACCTTCAATTCTTAATATCACTTCAGATTTCTTCCCCTCATATCTATCCTATTAAGTGCTGAAAATGACAGTTTGCATTTGCCTTGCAGCCTTGTGTTAGATTGTTGTCTTATCTGTTTTTCCATCCACTTTCTTTTTCCGGAATAGCATGAAGTAATTGTTAATTGAATTGGGTTATGGGCTGTTGCCCCGTGATTGTGTTCATTTTCTTAGAATCTCAAATTTACATGTTCTGCCTGCAGATTGTGAATCCAAAAAATAAAGACATTAGGGACATTCCAGGATTGGCGCCTCCAGCCCCGGCGGCAAGAAGATTGTTATATGTGAGGAATGCCCAACATTTTGGATAGATTTGCTGAAATTTGACCTTCGACACTTCAGTTTGGGTTCTTGGTTTACCCTATAGTTTGTGCATATCGAGTGTGTCGTTTGTAAATCATGTTGAGGAAGTTCTTGTTTATCCTTGTGGCTGTTGCATTCTTTCCCCAAAAATGATGGCTTTTCGAGATCGTTGTATCAACATTTAGATCATTCTGCTGTCAATTTTTCCTCTCTGTATTAACAAGAGTCTCAACAAGGGTCTGGAGTTAATTTGTGTTTATTCTTTCACATTCATTGTATTCTTTTTTATTTTTTTTTCTCGGTTCCTTCTATATGTGATATCTTGTTACTTCACTTAATATTTTAGAAACATATGGCTAATTGGTGTATGTGTTGGAGATCTCTTGGCTATTAATTAATCTACACTTTGTACCTTTTGCATACTCTAGTCTGACCATTAGTTGTGAATTATGTATATAAGAAAAATATGTTCATTTAGGATCTTGTTAGATTTGACTCAATATGTATTTTTCAAAATGTCAACTTGTTATAATTTTAATTTTACTTGTTACTAACAAATATGCCTGAAAGTCTAACTACATAGATTAAAAAAAGAAGGGAGAAATTGTCCTCAACACCCTAAATTATGACTTGGGCTTGCGTAGCATCATAAATTTTGGCTAGTAGTTAATATATTACGAACTATTGGACTTGATGTAGCTTGCATCTCTAATAATTATTTTAATATTTTTTTCCTATCCTCCCTTTTTTTCAATCCTATATTTCCATCTCATTAAAGGTTAATCATGTGACTTGTTTTTCCCCGTCATGTGAAAAGAAGGGGTATTAAAACAATCAAGATTTTTCGTCGCTTGCAAAAAAACTTATCTCCTGTACCATTAATGATCTGCACTGCACTAAGCCCGATAGTCCAAAATGTTTTGACAACTAGCCAAAATTTGTGGTGCTACGGCCTACGTACATCCAAGTTATAGTTTAGGGGTGTTAAGGCCAAATTTAAGAAAAGAACAAGTTGGAGGTATTTTTTCACAGCCCGATAATGGTTCAAACTAGACGACAAATTTGGTGGGAGTTCGTGATAATAAGTTGTGGGCCTCGTGGCCATTGAATTTGCCCAGATTGGATGTATGTTGGTAAAACTGGTGAAAACTAATATCTCATCAGCTATAACCTATAAAGTACAAAATAAAACAAATTGAGACTATTGAGTTACATGTACTAAGAAACCCGAATTTTAATGCTTATGATTTTTTTTTTTAAAACTACCTTTTTTTTCCAAGTTATTAGAATTACTACATTTGTTAATTTTCTTAAAATTTAACTATCTTTGTTATTTCAAAAGTGGGATTATTGATACATTATAACGGATTCTGTCTAATTTCTCATCCAGTGGGGCCCACTCCTTATTTATTGATTTCAATTTATCCCCACAACTCGAAATTGCCTCAATCGTTTCTTTTCAATCTTCACTGTTTACCTTCATCTTCACTGTTTACCTTCATCTTCACTGCCATTGATTCCTCTCACCCACCTTCATCTCATTCTCTCTATATCTGACCAGTTTCTACCATCTTCATCACCACATCATTATACAAGAGAAAGGAGGGAGGGACCACAACATTCTTTGACTTGTCACTGTCATCCTCAAACTAGGGTTTTGACCAAAATTTTGAAACACAAAGTAGATGAATTTCCCCCAATTCTATGAACCCTAATTTGCAATTCGAAAAACTTACCTTCACTTTGTGGTATCAACCCTAATCAAAGAAAATTAAATCCCTTAACCAACTAATTGCAGCGACGTATTACCCCTTAATTGGCAAATCCTAACCCCATTGAACTTTTAAAAGAGAATTTGAGAAAGAATGAGAGTGATATTTAATGAAACTTATCAATTTGTTATTAGTTCAGTTAATTAAGGAATAAATTGAGAAAGAAAAGAGGGAAAATTGGAAAAAAAAAAACAATAAGTGGCTACCACAAGATGGAAAATTTGATGGCAGCCGTTACAAGGTATCAATATTCTAATTTTTAACACAACAAAGCTAGTTAAATTTTAAAAAAAAATTAACAATGATAGTAATTCCAATAACTTGCAGAAGAGAAAGGTAGTTTTTACCAAAAAAAAATCATAATGCTTTTTGTGCAGCAAAGTATGGGGCAGTCGGCGAAGGTACTACAAATGTCATGTAATTCACACAATCATGTGTTTTAAGAAAATTTAATATGAGTACATCAAGTAACACAATAAGACTTCCACAATATAACATAGTTCAATACTTCTCACCTAAAAAAAAATTACTTCTCACAACATAAACAAAACTCCCTATATGCATGCTATATACAGGCCCGGTCCTGACATTTTTGGGGCCCTAGGTAAAATAAGAGATTGAGGCCCCTTAAAAAACTGCAATTTATAATAAAACAAATTAAAAACATATGATGGTAGTTCTATTAAAATAAACCCGTTGTTTAAGCGAAAGCAATTTTACAAATAAATTTACCAAAAAATAAATTTGTTCAAGTAACTCATATGCTATCACTTAATACATGATATTAAAAAAAATCATAAAAAAGGGGTTCTATGAGCATTTTGATATGCAAAATCATTAATGATAACATCAACTTCAATGTTTTCTAAAAGCTCCTTCTTAATTATCAATGAAATCTAATAGCTCGGAATTGAAAGTGTTACACAAAGCCAGTCTTATTTGGGGAGCTTGAAATCTAATAAGCGATTGAAATATTTCTGCTTGTGCAGGGCTAGAATTTTGGTGTACTAGAAAATCAACGAAAATTTTAGCATCATCTACTATATGCATCACTATACTTTTCAGAGACAGAACATAGCTTTAGGAAAAGACTACATTTGCAGATCTAGTAAAATGTTCTCTACCAGCTGCATGTTGACTCTCTTCGAATGAAACTACAGTCCAAAAGAACAATAACAACCACGACCGCCGTCGGAAAGCCGGAACGGGAACGGACCAACGTCGGTGAGGCAGAGAAACCGGAACGGGATTCGACAGTTCTCGACTTTCTCTACCCAATCTTCAGTCGACAGTTAGCCAAAATTCCCCAAAAAAATTCTTAATTTCGAAATTTCTTAATAATTTCAATTGATTGAGAGTAAAATTTATGAGTAATGCATTATACAAATGCAATTTTTCCTATTTAAATTGTAGAAAAAAATTCCCATTGCTATATTTGAGAGGAGGTTAATAGCTATATTTTGGGAAATATGGAAATTTTCCATGATTGTTAATAGTGGTTAGAGGAAATTATGGAGATTAAAAGAAAATTAAATTTGGGTCTTGGAAGGAGAGAGAGAAAATTTACTGAATAGTGAAGAAGATGAAGAAGCGTTATTTGGGTTTGACAGCACTTTCTTTTTTTCCATAATTCACGCGGCACGCCCCTTTCCAAAATTTTTGCCAGCAAATTTTTTTTTCTTACTAATGGGCTTCTTTTAGGCGTGGGCCCTGGGCCATTGCCCCTCCAAACAAGGCTCAGGGCCGGGCCTGGCTATATATTGTTGTTGTTAGTCTCATGTTCACTCCATATCACTGAATGGCTACCTTATAATTTTTCATGCTTGTCAATGTATTAATGTCTTTAATTATGTATTTATAAAATTATAAAAAATTAGTATTTCAAAAATTCAAATGAATCTAGTAAGATCAAGCACAACTATATTTCTCTTAATATGTATAAATCACGTTAAGCCTATAAATAAGGACCCAAACTTCCAAACTTTTCGCCTTTAAGGACCTATAACTTTTTCTTTCACCCTTTAGACCTCTTTCCTATTTTCTGGTCAACTAACCCACTAGAGATGTCAATTATCCATGGTGAGTGGATTATCCACCCACCCGCCCCGGATAAATGGGCGTGAACCCGCAGTGACGGACGGGTAATGGGTGGATCCGGTGGTGGGTCGGGTCGGATATTGATGATATTTTTTTGGACCCATCACCCGCTCCATCCATCTACCCATGTGTATATATATATATATATATATATATATATATATATATATATATATATAGAGGCAAGATCATGTGAGAAGGCTTTTTAGGTGAGAAATGAGAATGAATATGGGCCATAGGATATTGATAGTTTGTTTTAGTTTTTAATCTTGGCCATTAAATAACGCATGATCCAAGGGTTAGAATTACTTCTCACTTCTCATATAAAACTCCCTTCTCACATGAACTCAATTCTATATATATATATATATATATATATATATATATATATATATATATATATATATATATATATATATATTGATATTTAGTCGCTTTATTGTTAATTTATGAGACTAAGATTAATTTTTCATATATTTTTTTTTTTTTATAATTGTTAAGTCTAAAAAATAGTTTTTTTCCTAGTATCACCCGTTTCCCAACCGCTCCACTCGCCCCACCCGCGGTTGATGGGTGGAGCGGATATGGATGAAGTTCTTGGCGAGTGATGGATGGTGTGGATGGAGATTTGGTGGCTGGTGATGGAGTGGATGGAAGTCCACCCGACCCATCTCCGATCCATTGCCATCCCTATAACCCACTATGAACCCATCGTTAACCATACATGCAATAAAAAAATAATTTTTTTCAATAACATTAGTTAAACATGGTTTTTCAAGAAAAGAAAAAAATAAAATGAAACACTCTCTTTATTCAAAATATTAGTAGTCGATTAGTATTCAACACCCTTTTGAGGCTTTCATCACCAATAGTACCCACTAGGGGAGATAATGAGCCTGACAAGCTCGCGAGCAGCTCGGGCTCGGCTCGGTCAAAACTCGGTCAAAGCTCGGCTCGGGCTCGGGCTCGGCTCGAGACTTAAAAGAGCCGAGCCGAGCTAGGCAAAGCTCGGCTCGTAAAGCTCGTGAACAGCTCGATTATTATTTTATACTAAACAAATATTTTATATTAAAAAATTATTTTATATTAAAAAATTATTTATATATATTGAAAATTATATTAAGTATTTCTTTTGTATTGTTTTATTGGAATCATCAATGATGATAGAATCATTGAACTCACTTTATACAGATTTTTGCAAAATAAATTTCCCAAACGAGCTCGATCCCATAATCGAGCTCGAGCCATAAGAGAGCTCACGAGCCGAGCCTAAACGAGCTCACGAACAGAGCCTGAGCCTAATCGAGCTCACGAGCCAAGCTCGACCCGCAAATTCTAATTACAAGCTCGAGCCAAGCTCGGCGAGCTCACGAGCCGAGCCGAGCCCATGAAAAGTTAAACGAGCTCGAGCCGAGCCCAGTGCTATTCGGGCTCGGCTCGCTCGATAAGCACCCCTACTGAGTGACCATGACCACTCTTCCCTCAAACAATCAACACCATCTCTTCACTTCATTTAAGTTGATAATGATACAAATTACCATTCTGTCAACACCACGCCGTCACTTTACTTCACCGTCGCCGACCTTCTTCACTTCTCTCTTTCATCTCTCATTAGATCTAATTATGCTGAGGTGGTTTAAATAGGCTATTTACGGTGGTTGTCGACTTGAGTGGGTAAGATTTCAACTTGAATAGGGTAATTTTTCGAGTGGTAAGTGCTATTTTGGAGTGGATGTGTTCTTGAGTTGGGTTGGGTTGTTTTGGGGATTGGGGTTGTTTACGAGGTGGTGGGGGTGGTTTGACGGGTGTCAAGGGTTGTTTTCAAGGTGGTCTCAGTGGTACGGTTCGTTCTCATGGTGATTTGGGTGATTTTCGAAGTAGTTAGTGGTTTGTATAGTGGTTTTGGGGGGTGGTTGTAGCGGGATTTATGGTGGATGTTGATAAGGATGATTGAATGTATGAAAAATATGAATATTTTTTTTTTAAGAATAATTTATTCAAAAAAAAATATTGACACAAGGACCACCTTTTTAATTACCTCACAATAGTCACATTTCACCCGCAAATGAATTGAGGTCCCAAACAGTGAAAAATAAAGTTGTAGGTCCTCAAATGTGAAAAACTCAAAAGTTCGAGTCCTTGTTGTATGCTTAACTCTATAAATCATAAAGATGGTTAAGGTAGAGTATTTGAACAATGCCAAAATAATGTGTAACCATTTTAGTGAAGTGGAAGTGGCATCGCTTCCCACCTCATATCCCTGAGGTCTAGGGATCAAATCTCATGGGACTCATTTGAGGATTTCCCCTTATCCCCCTTAGTGAGTCCCCTTCATCTTACCCAAAAAAAAAAAATTTAGTGAAGTGGAAGGAGTGCAATTTTGCACAATCTTAAAGTTCATGTTGCTTAAAGAGTAACTGAATTTGTATTATTTTACACATAGATTATGATGGTTATTTTTTGTAATAAATTTTCCATTTATGGAAAATTAAAAGTGAAACTTTGACATAAAAAATACAGATCTCAAAATATATTATTTTTTCAAGGAAGTGGATATTATGTATTTTGAAATCTAGCATCAATTAGACAATTACCAATGTTATCTCATAATTGTTGTATGTGAAACGAACGTACCTATTTATCGCATTCCGCCTTGTGCAATTCAGTTTGCCATAATTTCAGCTACCATATACTACTATCATCCACATGTAATGCATGTCTACAATTGAATAGTTAGTTGATGAATATGCCTTTCACTTTGTACACCTTTGACCTTGTGGAGGGGGCTGGCTTTGTATACTAGTCTTTTGTGCTCCATGCTTTGCCAAGTATTATATTTCTATATTAGGCAATTAATTATTGTTAATGATGTATTCGAAAAGTGAGAGTCAGAGTAGGGTGTTGGTGAACTTATTTGGTCAAATAATTTGGCTGGTTTTGTGCATAAATAAAGACAGCAGGCTCATTTTTAATGGAGTCCCGACACTCAAATTATAACTAAAATAAAAGGCTTACACGATCTTTACGTACTTCCTCCGTTGTGAAATAAGTGAAACGCTTCTCTCGAAAATCTCTCACATAAAAGAGAGAAGTGTTTCACTTATTTCCAAAAGTATTTATTTTTTAGAGTTTCGTTATATAGACCTCTCATTTTGTGAAGGGAAAATCACTGGCAGATATTACTTTACAAATATAAAACCTTAACTAGACAAACTTATAGTAAAAGTATTAGCAAGCTGGAGTTGGATAGAGACATAATGAATACTATTATACTAAGTCACTATGAGTAACACGCTCCTAAACAAAATGATAGTTAATCTTATTATCTTCACTATGATCACATTGAACTAGATTATTAACAAAGATAAGAAAAAGAAACCGCAATCACAGAAAAGACGAACATGCCAACTATGAAGAGGTTGCAATACGCCTCTCGTTAATTAGAGCTTCAATAGGCGTCTCATAGTGAGATGCTAAAATGGACTATAACAGGGGTATTTTAGTAATTTTATAAGCTAGAGGTACCAAAGTAAAGTATAAGCTGGTACCAAAGTTGAGTCAAAATGGTACCAAACTTACACTTTGGTACCAAGTAAGAGTTACTTTGGTATACGTATCACAGTGACTATTTTGGTACCAACTTTACAATGTATGATTTAGTACTAACATATATTTACTTTGGTACTCAAACCTATGAAATTACTTTGGTATCCTTGTTAGAGTCCATTTTGGCATTTCACTATGAGACGCCAACAATTTCTCCGTTAATTAGCCTCTAGGTGCCAGGAAATTCTTACAATGTCAACACTTGTCTTTCTAGGTTGTACACCCAACTCCAATAACAATAGGCAAAAATTTATAAAAGCAAATATTATAAGAAACAATATTCAATCGGAATCTAATAGAGATATTTCCTCCGTTTTCTTTTTAATTGCTCCATTTTTCTAAAATGGTTTTTTGTTTTTAATTGCTACATTGTTTAAACTTTCCTTATTTTGGGTACTTGGCCCACTAAAAAGTAATACTATTATTATATGTTTTTCTCTTTTTCCACCAAAAAGTATTTTTTTCACTTTTTCCTATTATTTTACATTCAACGGGTCAAAAAGTACACTCCAAAAAGTTTGAAAGTGACATTGCCTAAACTCTTGTGCATAACGCAATGTAGCAATTAAAAATATACGGAGGGAGTAGTAAGTAGTAACGATGTCACTGCACTGGAGAGCCCGCTAGTCCTCCAACTAGCATGTAAAAAACTTGGCCCGTTACTTTTGTGCTGGGCTACGTGTTGGGCCCGTGCCTTTTTTTGACGTGGTCCGACCCGGAGCCTACAAGCCAGCCCGAACCTAGCCCGCGGGGCAGGCCACATGGCCCATCCGTCTATTTTACGATTTTAAATGTACAGGATGGCTTGAAAGCTACTTCCTTCGTTCTTTTTCTATTGCAACAATTACCACTTTGGGTAGTTTCACATCTATTGCAACAATTCCACTTTGGTATAAAAAGCAACTTTAGTTAACAATATTGACCTTACTTTATCTTACTAAAACCATCATTAATTACTCACTTTGCCTCATAAAGTTGCTTTTACTTTATTAAGGATTGATTTCTCTCCTACTCTAGTTAATTAAAGGGGTACCTTTATGCTAAACTACCCACTTTTTCCACATTCTTAGAAACCATGTCCAAACCCATTGTTGCAATAGAAAAAGAACGAAGATAGTATAAAAGAACGATTTTGCTTGTATGGATATTCATTAATTCATAAATATCGGAAAATATCGAAAAAATGTCATTTTGAATCGACTAAAAAGACAAAGTTAGGCGAATTCAACTTGTGGCCCTCTATTGGGCCATAATTTTTAACATGTTTGGGACGGACATAACCAACCAAGGCCAAATCCCATTGGGTCGGGATGGGGCCTAACCCCTGCCCAGTGCCATCTTTAAGAGTTGTAGTTGGTCATCTATACTAATATATTAAAAGGCGTGCCTAAACCAGGAACGGTGCCACGTGGCGCTCTCCCTAAGGGAGTTTTACTCCATGTAATCCACAACAATAAAAAAAAAATTAGAAATTGCGTAGCATAGGGTTTGATCTCGGGACCTCAAGGACATATACTAAAGTCTTAACCACTAGGCCAAATAATATTTAGTGTTATTATCTTAAAGTATAATATTAATAAATGAAAATTTTTCTTACCCGGGGCGTAGCCCAGGCCTAATAACTAGTTTAAATGTAAAACGGACTTGTAATTGGTTTTGAATAAAGTTTTTTTGGACTATATATAACTAAGAGATTCTAATTTCAGGATTATGTTATAATATTTCTTTATATAATCCAATCTGTTTTTTTGTGTGTAAAGAGAGCCACATGACAAATGATGTAGACAACATTTGATCCTAGGTTTTGGGCACCACCTCTCAAGACTTTAACCAATTAAACTAGTTGACATCCAGTATATATAACCCATTCTGTAAAAGTGTAAAAGTTGTACCGAAGTATAAACATGTAAAGGATGCAACTTATCATTTTCTATCTCAAACTCACTTCAATAATCAATTTCTCTTTTTTAAAGATATATTAGTGAAGTCGTTGAAATATGATGATATGTTTAAGACTTCAAAAGTATGAAATATAACGTACTATATACTATTAAATACAACTCATAAAAGAGTGAAAAAACGAAAATTAATCAACATTTTAAGAGTGAAGTATAACATATAGAAACTCAATTGAAAAAAACGAAGGAAACACTATGGTATACGTTCATTAATTGTCAAAATACAGCAATAATAAAAGAAATGCACACGTTTTGAAGGGAGCAGCCCATGCATGTACGTTGTGCCCTTCGATTTGGGGCATGAACAAGTGAACATTAACCACAACCTGTACGCAACTGGACTTGCAACATTTAAGAGATTGCATTTTCCCATTTGGGTGACTGACAAGTGATAATGGCAAATCTTGAATCTTTCAATTTGGAATTGTTAATCGGATATTGCTACAACTATTCACCGGGTAGGCAATCCACTATTAATAGAGTAGTAAAAAAAAATTAATTATGTTTAGTTGAATTCCACTATCACATCCCTCAACAAGTTTTTATTAGTTGTGGGTAGTCTACCCGATGAATAGACAAAGTTTTTTCTCTGTTCATCTAGCAGTATTAGCTTGCTTGAACACTTTTTATATCACATAATTTAAGGCGATAAATTATTGAGTGGCGATCAATTATTACCCTGATAAAAAATTAGAAGTAATTACAGAGACAATATAATGGCCTGATAAAGAGATAGAAAGTGGGTATTTTATGTTCAAACTATTTGATATGCTAGGCCATATGGGGTACGAGAGAAGTGTGACATATACTAGTGAAATCAAACTCAAAATTACAAAAAGTAGATTTGAATTATTCGAAAACGAATGAAAAAAGTATTTATATTACTCCCTCAGTCCCCTAATAGATTTTCTATTTATCTTTTTTCACGTTTACCAATGCACGTTTTGTATCATATATCTTTAGTTACATATTAGAAAAAAGTATAAAAGTTAAATTTTTCATAATGTATTTAAAGACACAAATTAAACAAGACTCCACATATGTTTTTTTCTTATAAATTGGATTTTTTTTTTTAAGACTTTTTTTACTTATCAACAGTGTCAAATTAGAAATGGGAAGTATATTGAGAACTGAGGGAGTAATTTGGGAGAAGGCTTATTAGTAACAAGAAATTTCCTCAGCTTCAGGCAGCGACATTTCTAGCATGACAGACAAATTATTGGCTAATAAGGACACAATCACAAAACAAAATTTCGGCGCTTTCATTAGTCATTAATGTAAGATTATTGCAGCCTATTAGGCTATTACACAATAATACGAGGCTCACGATCCAAGCCAAGATAATACAGATAGAATGCTTATTATTCCCCTAGCAAACTTGCAACATGGGACCCTAGGTTTTTTTAATGAAATACAATTACACTTTATCATGCAATGTTTTCGTTAAACAACCAAAAGAAACGACAACAATAGTACTTACTTTAATTGTTCGAAGATTTAACGGCATGTTTGGTTAGTGGTACTAAATTGTGGTAACGGTCATGCTTTTTAGTGTAAGTTTGTGAAGACATTCCAATATTAACATCTATGGCAATGAAACTTGATGTCAAAACATGTGTTTTCCTTCATAAATTTCCATAACCACCCAATATCGCCTTCCCAAGTGGTAATGGGTGGTAACGGATAGTAATGAAATTTTAGGAAGAAAATAGGTGTTTGAGGATCAAGTAGCATTACCATAGAGGTTGACATGGGAATGTCTTCACAAATTTGCACTAGAAACCATTACCAATACCACCATTTAGTACCGGTAACCAACGGGCCGTAATGGATTTAGAAGAGGTAATAGAGGATCTCTAGCCATTAATACTTTTATTAACTAAGCATTCTACTTCTACTAAATAGATAGAAGAACCACAAAGTTCAATCACACGGGTCTAGTGAGCATCCAACCCCAATTATTTACTGAGGTGTGGGAGTTTTACCATCAATCACCTACTTGATTATGAGTGTATGAGTCCCTTTTCGGTCAAGCCCAATCATATACAAAAAGGCAAAAATATCCTTATCAAAATTTTTGGTTCACATAGTCAAGCCCTGAGTCGCAAGAAGGCTTATAATTTTTAAAATGTTTAAAATACTCCTAATTGTGGTACAAATAATAATAGTTGTATCATAAACAAATAATTCCTCAAAAAAAAAAAAATGAACAGATTCCCATAAGCCCTGAGAGCTGCTCTCCGTGCCTTCTCTATCTAAAAAGAATTTGTCGACACTTGATCATCAGGATATTGTTTCTGGTCACAGTGTCCACCCTCAGGACAGGTTTCTTTGCTTTATATAGGATTTGAATTGACCTAGACAAGACTCTCTTTAAATAGATACAGGTATGCACAACTCGAGACAACTTCACAAATGTCCTTTCCTAGTTTACGAGCTGAAACAATGTGAAAATACATAAATAAATGAGTAATGGTCATGCCCCTCCATTCAAGATACTTGAAGAAACTAAGAATCAAAATGATTTCATTCGTGATCAAAGAATAATTTACAGAGATTTGTTGTAAGAAGAAGAGAAAAGTGTTTGTTATTACAGAAAAATAATGAATGAAAAAGAAGTTACATCTATTAATGAATACAATAGATACTAGTAAATTCTAACAAACTCGTTGACTAGGACTAACTAACTCATATTAGAAGAACTAAATAAATAATAAATAAATCTTATACCCCCTTCAAGCTTGACTTGAGAGACAAGTCCAAGCTTGGAACAAATAGAATGATGTTGTTGAGATGCAAGGGGTTTAGTGAATAAGTTAGCCAACTGATTTGCACTTTTCACATGAGCAGTTTGTATGAAACCTTCCTCCACTTGCTCTCTGACATCGTGCATATCTCTTTTGAGGTGCTTAGTCTTCTCATGAAATTTGAGATTCTGAGCAACATGTTCAGCTGAAGTATTATCATAATACATTGTAATTAGTAGCTGTATAGGAATACTGAGATCTTACTAGCAAACCATGTATCCAAACCAACTCACTTGTTGTGGCTGACTTACTTCTGTACTCATTTTATGCAGAAGACTTGTTGACTATTTGCTGTTTCCCAGTCTTCCATGGAACCAAATTATCTCAAAGAAATACAGCATATGCACTTAAAGACCTGATACTATACTGGCAAGCGCTCTTGTATGAAACACTATCGGCCCGTTTGGTAGGTAGTTATAAATGGTGGTAATGGGAATGAATTTGTATGTAAATTTGTGAAGAAAGTCATTGTTCATTCCCATGGTAATGCTAATTTATCCTAAAGTGTCTATTTTTCTTCTTGATTTTTCATTCCCATCCAATACCACCTTGTTAGGTGGTAATGAGTGGTAATGAAAATTAGGGGTGAGATTGCTTCCCCATGGAGAAAAGACACAAACTTGGGGGTTGAAATTGCCTCCCCATGGAGATTTTAAGGATGCTTCCCATGTAACTTACACTTGAAATTCATTCCCATTACCGCAATTTATTAACGACTACCAAACGGGCCGTATAAGCAGTGACATTCAATTGACTCTTTGGTGAATAGAAAAGACCATAGTCCAAGGTGCCTTGCAAATACTTGACAATGTAAAATGCAGCTCTGAGGTGTGGCTCTTGGTTGAGTATAGGATAAGATAAGTTATGACTAGTGATACCTAAGTATAACAACCTGCCAATTAATCTTCTGTAAATATCAGGTTCACTCAGAACATCATCCACTTCAGTTGATAGTTTCAAACCAATGGGCAGGGGAGCAGGAGAAGAATCACACTCTTGCATCCCACAATCAGCAAAGTTGTCTTTAATATATTTCTTCTAAGACAAGATACCACTAGAAGTCGTGGATATCTCAATCCTCAAAAATAGTTAAGATCGCCACAATCTTTGATTGTGAAAGCTTTATCAAGAGATTGCTTGGCTGCTATGATATATGTCGTCATACTTGATCCCATGACCAATATGTCATCTACATAGACTAAAACTACCAAATATGAACTTTTAGTAAACAGGGAATACTCTTGTTTGGATTATACAAAACCCAAACTCTTGAAAAATTTACTCAATTCCTTGTTCCATTCTCCGGAGGCCTGCTTGAGTCCATATATACACTTCTTCAGTTTACACATTTCATCCTTTATAGCCTTATCATATCCAGAAGGTGGCAACATATACACCTCTTCGTCCAAGAAACCATGTAAAAACACATACATTGTTAACATCCAATTGGCACAAAGGCCAACCATGTGCAATAGCAACTGCAAACATCACTCTAACATTTGCTAATTTTGCCACTGGAGCAAAGGTTTGTGTAAAATCTTGACCATCCACTTGTTGATATCCAACGGATACTAAACAAGCCTTATATCTTCCAATACTCCCATCTGGATTTAATTTTGTTTTGTACTCCCATTTTAAACCAATAGCTTTCTAATCTGTTCGGAGTTGAGTTAATTTCCATGTTTCATTAGCTTCTGATGCCTCCTGTTCCTATTTCCATGGCCTTAATCCAGTTAGGATTATGTTTAGTCTGATTGTAATGTCTAGGCTCAACAATGTGATGTGAGTTTACAGCAAAAGAAGTTGACTCACTGGAAGAATTAGGCATAGTATCTATGTTTGTTTTTGAGAAATATAAGTACAGGAAGATTGTATGTGAGAATTTAGGGATTTTCGGAACAAGATCTGTATGGAAGAAATAGGAGAAGTTTGAGGAGAAGGGACTGAGATAAATAATTAGGAGAAGAAAATGATTATTTTTAGTTTGAGATGCAAAAAAAAAAAAGATTTAGAATAAATACCAGAAGAAAAGATTTCAGGTTCAGTTCCAAAATTAACAAGAGGAACAGAAGAATATTTAGGCTCTTGTCTCTTGTGAGGAAGTTGGATAAGGAAAGACGGTCTTAATTAAGATGACATCTCTTGACACAAAACATTTATGAGTATGTAGATAATATAGTTTGTAAGCCTTTTGGCCATAAGGGTAACCCAAGAAAGTATATTTTCTAGCTCTTGTGTCAATTTTTCCCTTATGAATGTTCATGTTATATGCATAACATAAACTCAACTCTTGTAAGAAGGAGACCTTTGAAACAACACGTCATAAGGTGAATTTCATTTTGACACGTTAGTAGGCAATTTGTTGATTATATGAGTATCAATAAGCAAATAATCACCTCAAAACTTCTTAGGAAGATTAACATGCAATCTTAAAGCTCTAGACATCTCCAGCAAATGTTTATGTTTCTTCTCAACTCTTCCATTTTTGTTTAGGGAATTAGGAACACTCCTTTGATGAATTATCCCTTTTTCAGCAAATAACATTAGATATTGCTCTTTAATCAACTCAGTCCCATTATAAATCTAACTCCTTTCACCCTTTTATTAAACTGTGTCTTAACTAAGGCCAAGAAATCTGCCACAGTATTATAGACTTGCATCTTGTTATGCAAGAGAAAAGTCCAAACCATCCTACTATGATCATCCAGGATTATAAGGAAATAGGAAGCACCATTTGATGTGGAATTATCTTGGCTCGTCTCGATCTTGTTGTAGGTTTATTAATTCGAACTGAATTTTAGTGTTTTATGGTATTATAATGGATGAAATTTGTGACAAAGGATATGAACAATTCAACTATCTCGGTTAAATCGAACTAGGGTTGAAGAATAAAGCTATTTCAGCTAAATTCAACAATGCTATTTTGCTATCTCGACAAAAACAACATTAAGTCACAAGGAATAACTTCATCAAAACTCATGTATCTCTTTATTAATGCCGAAAATCAGCTATTTATACATCAATAATCCTAATCTAACTCTAACTAGGAAAGCCTAAAAGATAAACATAAAAACTAGATAGAAAATACTTGATCACCAAGTAATTCCTTTGCACGCCTATCTCTAATTATTCTCCTAATCTAACGAGAATCCTAATTTGCTTAAAGTAAGAAAAACCTATTCCAAGTAAAATAGTAAAAGCATACAAGCAAATGACTTCTTCTACTACTATAATTATACTCAATTAGGAATCCTAATCCAACTAGGATTTGGATTTCTAAATCAACTAGAATTATGAACAAACTAAACTTTTATACTCCTAACAGACTCAGGATTTCTAATCCTACTAGAATTAGGATTTCAAGCAGAGTCCTATTCCTACTAGAATTAGGAAAACAACCCAAATCCCAACAGAATCAGGTTTTTGTTTTAGCCATTCAATGCAAGAATACTATAAGACCCCATAGATATATGTATATCAAATCAAAACATCCTTCTCTATTCATCCTTTGTGTTTCCATAGCACTACTTTTAGCTCCAACATCGGTAATACCAGCACTTACTTCCTTCTAATTTTCAATTCGTTAAGCAAATGAAAAACCAGATTGATTGTAGGAAGTGGATCTATATAAAGGATATTAGATATAGTAGTATTGAAACCACTATTTAATCCAAGCAAAAATTCCATGGGCTTATCTTCTGCCTCAAGATCTTACAATTTCTTCAGAACATTGTGATTACGGGAATTCAGTGCACCACAACTACAAACTTGAAACATTCTCAAACTTTGCAATTCGTCCCAAAGTTTCCTAATCTTGCCATAATAAGAAATTATAGTCATGTTTCCTTGCTTTAAATTATCAATTTATTTTTTCAATTGATAGATCAAAGATCCATTAAATTGACCAAAACATTATTGTAGTTCTCTCCACAATTCCGACTCATAAAACTCAAAATCCAACTCATTACCATATGATCAGCTTTTTTCCCATTTTGAAAGTAATAAAAACCTATTCCAAGTAAAATAGTAAAAGCATACATCTACTACTATAACTCTACTCAATTAGGAATCCTAATCCAACTAGGATTTGGATTTCTAAATCAACTAGAATTATGAACAAACTAAACTTTTATACTCCTAACAGACTCAGGATTTCTAATCCTACTAAAATTAGGATTTCAAGCAGAGTCCTATTCCTACTAGAATTAGGAAAACAACCCAAATCCTAACAGAATCAGGTTTTTGTTTTAGGGAAGCCATCCATGTACACATCACCATTCAATGCAAGAATACTATAAGACCCCATAGATATATGTATATCAAATCAAAACATTAACCAACTCTACTTTGACTCACAGGAAAAGGAAGTTTATGTTGTTTAGAATGCAAACAAACATTGCAATTGCATTCCATTAATCCTGTGCAATTACACTCATCTATATGTTGCATCTTTGACAAAGAAACATGTCCTAAATGAGCATGCAACATCCAAAATAACTTCATAATTACACTTATTCTTGATACTAGTTGCACTCTTAGTAGGAAGCTAAGCATACTCCTATTTATAGGAAATTCTGTAATAGTAGCATTACAAGCAATATTTCTTCCATATATCTCAGTATTCCTTGAAGTCTTCAAACTTGTTGCGTTGAAATAGTATAAGCCATTTGTTAAGATAAAAATAGTAAAGTCATATTTGAAGAAGAGTATTTTAAGGAAAACTTATATTAATGTTTTGTTGTTTGTTAAAGATTTAGGAAAAATTCTTACGGTAGAAACAATGTGAATCATTGTTTCTTTAGAGGTAAAATAAATTACCATTCATTATTTTTAGCATATAGGATTATGTATAAATTGTAATCATTTTAAAGTTAGATTAATTATCACGTTCATAGTCATTTCATATTTATTTAGAGTATTATATTTTCTTAGCTATTATAGATATATTCTTCATTATTTCCAATTTCAAATATAGTCATTAAGCACTCTAATTCCCTAACAGTGGTATCAGAGCTTTGGTTAGTTACGGGTTATTGTTCACGGTGAATAGGGACGCCGGTTCAAGGTCGACACAACTGTAGTCGAAAAAAAAAATGACAGCAAAGTTTGAAATTGAGAAGTTCAATGGGAACAATTTCTCATTATGGAAAATGAAGATTAAGGCAATCTTAAGGAAAGATAATTATAGCGGCAATTGATGAAAGGCCAACGGAGATCACTGACAATGTCAAGTGGAATGAGATGGATGGCAATGCAATTGCTAATCTACATCTGGCATTGGCCGATGGTGTATTATCTAGTATAGCTGAGAAGAAAACAACTAAAGAAATATGGGATACTCTTACGAAATTATATGAGGCAAAATCTTTACATAATAAAATTTTCTTAAAGAGAAGACTCTACACCTTACGTATGATGGAGGCGACTTCGATGACTGACCACATCAACACCCTTAATACTCTATTTTCACAACTAACAACAATGGGGCATATTGTAGAGACGGGTGAACGTGCCGAAATTCTACTTCAGAATCTACCTGATTCATATGATCAACTCATCATTAATTTAACTAATAATGTAGAAACCTTAGTCTTTGATAATGTTGCAGCTGCAATTCTTGAAGAAGAGAGTCGGCGCAAAAATAAAGAAGATAGAGCAAGAGGCTCACAACAAGCTGAGGCCTTGACGATGATGAGAGGGAGATCAATGGAACGTGGCTCTAATGGGAGTCATTATCAGAATAGATCAAAATCTGTAAGTAAGAAAAATGCCAAATGTCATCATTGTGGCAAGAAAGGGCACTACAAAAGGGAATGTCGGCTTCTCAAGAAGAATGAAAATGACAAAGGGAATAAGCACGAGTCATCAAAAGCTCAGGAATGTGTTGCAAGTACTTCAGATGATGGTGAAATTTTATACAGTGAGGCAAGTACTATTACAGAAGGCAGAAAAAGTTTCACTGATGTCAGGCTTATGGACTCAGGAGCTACATGGCATATGACCCCACGGAGAGAATGGTTTCATCAATATAAACCTGTCTCAGGAGGATCTGTATTCATGGGAGACGATCATGCTTTGGAGATTTTCGGTATTGGTACCATCAAATTGAAGATGTATGATGGTATAGTTTGGACCATCCAAGAAGTACGACATGTAAAGGGCCTAAAGAAAAATCTATTGTCTTTGGGACAATTAGATAATAATGGGTGTAAAACCTATGTTCAAGATGGGATCATGAAGATAGTGAAAGGCGCGCTTGTGGTGATGAAAGCAGAAAAGCTAGCTGCGAATCTATTCATGCTTAAAGGAGAAACACAACAGGAAGGAGAATCTTCAATTACATTATCAAATTCAACCGATGAACTAACAATGTTGTGGCATCGTAAACTTGGCCACATGTCAGAACGAGGTTTGAAGATTCTAGCTGAACAAAAGCTTATTCCGGGGCTCAAAAAGGTTTCATTACCCTTTTGTGAGCATTGTGTTACTAGTAAGCAGCATAGATTAAAGTTTAATAGTTCTAATGGTAAAAGTAAAGCTATTTTAGAACTAATTCACTCTGATGTTTGGCAAGCACCGGTTCTGTCCCTAGAAGGTGCAAGATACTTTGTATCTTTTATTGATGATTACTCCAGGAGATGTTGGGTGTACCCAATTAAGAATAAGTCAGATGTATTTCTAGTTTTCAAAACATTCAAAGCGCTAGTGGAGCTTGAATCAGAAAAGAAGATCAAGTGTTTAAGGTCAGATAATGGAGGAGAGTATACCAGTGATGAGTTTGATAGATTCTGTCAACAAGAAGGCATCAAAAGACAGTTCACTGTGGCATACACTCCACAACAAAATGGAGTAGCAGAGCGGATGAACAGAACCTTGTTAGAAAGAACAAGAGCGATGTTGAGAACTACAGGAATGGCCAAATCATTTTGGGCCGAAGCAGTCAAGACCGCTTGTTATGTGATCAATCGGTCACCATCAACCGCAATTGATCTAAAGACTCCAATGGAAATGTGGACTGGTAAGGCAAGTGATTATTCTTGCTTACACACATTTGGAAGTTATGTATATGTTATGTACCATGCCCAAGAAAAGTCAAAATTGTATCCGAAATCCAGAAAGTGTCTTTTCTTAGGGTATGTTGATGGAGTTAAGGGATATCGCTTGTGGGATCCAATTGCCCACAAAGTGATAATTAGCATAGATGTGATATTTTTGGAAGATAAAATACAAGGAGAAGAAAATGATAGCACTTTAAAAGAAGAACCAAAGACTGTAACAGTTCAAATTGGAAATCAACAAGAACTAGATGCATTTGAAGCACCACCTGAACATGAAGGACAAGAACAAGCTGAGTCTATTACTAAACAAGTTCGAGTATCAACTCGAGAGAGGAGAAAACCAGCTTGGCATTCAGACTATGATATGGAGGGAAATGTTTCATATTGTCTATTAACAGAGGATGGAGAACCATCAACTTTCCATGAGGCTACAAAAGGCCAAGATGCTTCTATGTGGATGACAGCAATGCAAGAAGAAATGGAATCTCTCTATAAGAATAGAACTTGGGATCTTGTTCCACTACCACAGGGAAGGAAGGCCATTGCGAACAAATGGGTCTATAAGATCAAACGAGATGGCAATGACCAAGTGGAGAGATATCGTGCTAGATTGGTGGTAAAAGGATTTGCTCAAAAAGAAGGCATTGATTTTAATGAAATTTTTTCTCCAGTTGTTAGACTTACAACGGTGTGAGTGGTATTGGCAATGTGTGCTACATTTGACTTGTATTTAGAGCAGTTAGATGTGAAAACTGCATTTCTTCATGGAGAACTTGAAGAAGAAATTTATATGCTCCAACCAGGAGGATTCGAAGAAAAAGGAAAAGAGAACTTGGTTTGCAGGTTAAACAAGTCACTATACGGTCTCAAGCAAGCACCAAGATGTTGGTATAAGAGATTTGATTCCTTCATAATGAGCCTTGGATATAATAGACTTAATTCGGATCCTTGTACTTACTACAAGAGATTTGGTGGTGGCGATTTTATTATTTTGTTATTATATGTTGACGACATGTTGGTAGCAGGCCCAAACAATGAACGCATTAGAGAATTAAAGGCTCAATTGGCTAGAGAGTTTGAAATGAAGGATTTAGGACCAGCAAATAAGATTCTAGGGATGCAAATACATCGAGACAGGGATAATAGGAAGATATGGCTTTCTCAGAAGAACTACTTTAACAAAATATTACGACGCTTTAACATGCAAGATTGTAAGCCAATTTCTACTCCTCTTCCTATTAATTTCAATTATCCTCAGGTATGAGTCCTAGTAGTGAAGCAGAGAGGATTGAGATGTCTCGAGTACCGTATGCATCAGCAGTTGGTAGTTTAATGTTTGCTATGATTTGCACAAGACAAGACATTGCACAAGCAGTGGGAGCGGTTAATCGATACATGGCGAATCCTGGTATTGAATATTGGAGTGCTGTAAAGAGGATCCTAAGATATATTAAGGGTACATCAAATGTTGCATTATGTTATGGAGGATCAGAATTTGGTATCAAAGGATATGTTGATTCGGATTATGCAGGTGATCTTTACAAATGTAAATCCACCACGGGTTATGTGTTTACTCTTGCCGGGGGAGCTGTAAGTTGGATTTCAAAACTACAGTCCATCGTGGCTACTTCAACAACAGAGGCAGAATACATTGCAGCTACTCAAGCTAGTAAGGAGGCCATCTGGTTGCAAATGTTATTAGAGGAGCTTGGACATAAACAAGAGAAGATTGCTTTGTTTTGTGATAGTCAGAGTGCCTTGCACTTAGCAAAGAATCCAGCATTTCATTCAAAGACAAGGCATATACGAGTTCAATATCACTTTGTTCGAGAAAAGGTGGAAGAAGGGAGTGTGGATATTCAGAAAATTCATACGAAAGATAACCTAGCAGATGCTTTGACAAAACCGATCAATAATGATAAATACATATGGTGTCGGACCTCTATTGGTTTAACCAGCACGTAAGCAGCATAACAAGGAAATAGTAAAATATGACTTTAAGTGGGAGAATGTTAAGATAAAAATAGTAAAGTCATATTTGAAGAAGAGTATTTTAAGGAAAACTTATTTTAATGTTTTGTTGTTTGTTAAAGATTTAGGAAGAATTCTTACGGTAGAAACAATGTGAATCATTGTTTCTTTAGAGGTAAACTAAATTACCATTCATTATCTTTAGCATATAGGATTATATATAAATTGTAATCATTTTGAAGTTAAATTAATTATCACGTTCATAGTCATTTCATATTTATTTAGAGTATTATATTTTCTTAGCTATTATAGATATATTCTTCATTATTTCCAATTTCAAATATAGTCATTAAGCACTCTAATTCCCTAACACCATTGATCTTCTTCCCTACAACAATTACATCTCTACTAGAAATGTCCTGAAAATAGCAACCATTAATAGTGAATTCCACTGCAATACCAGATTTCTCAACCAATTGTCCTATAGACATCAAATTATGCTTGAATCCTTCAACTAACACTACATTATATAACACCAAATCATCACTTACAATAACCTTCCCAGTCAATTTAACCAATCTATAAATACCATAAGGTAATCCCACTTTAATAGGTTACCTTATTGTGATCTTATCAACCAACATATCTTCATCAAAAATCATATGGTCACAAGCACCATAATCAATTATCTAACTAGCACCTAATCACGTTCTTTAAAAATTGAACAAGAGAATACCTACAAAACTTGATCCTGCTCCACTAGAATCATCAGCAGGTTGCTTACCCTTTATAGTTCTCATCACTTGTTGACAAATTGCAGCCAACATGTCATAATCAATGCCACCACTCATAGCAGTCTCATTGCCAGCATCCTCAGTAGAATTAAGATCCAAAGGAGTATCTCCATAAGTAGTATGAACATTTGCAGCAATCTTGTGAGTACTATTGGATTAGACACCTCTCTTTCCAGTCTTGATAGCATTGTACCATTCAGGGTAGCCAATCAGTTTGAAGTCTTGATCAATAGTATGGCCTCTCCCTTTATAGTGATCACAATACTTCTCCATTTTCTCCTTCTTCCAGTTCTTCTTAGGTTGATTAGAAAAACAATTATGTTGTCCTCCTCTATTCATCCTTTGTGTTTCCATAGCACTACTTTTAGCTCCAACATTGGTAATACCAGCACTTACTTCCTTCTAATTTTCAATTCGTTAAGCAAATGAAAAACACGATTGATTGTAGGAAGTGGATCCATATAAAGGATATAAGATATAGTAGTATTGAAACCACTATTTAATCCAAGCAAAAATTCCACGAGCTTATCTTTTGCCTCAAGATCTTAAAATTTCTTCAGAACATTGTGATTACAGGAATTCAGTGCACCACAACTACAAACTGGAAACATTCTCAAACTTTGCAACTCGTTCCAAAGTTTCTTAATGTTGCCATAATAAGAAATTATAGTCATGTTTTCTTGCTTTAAACAATCAATTTATTTTTTCAATTGATAGATCAAAGATCCATTAGATTGACCAAAACATTCTTGTAGTTCTCTCCACAATTCCGCAGAATTCTCCACAAATCCAAATTCATCAGCCAAATCAGAACCAATAAAACTCGAAATCCAACTCATTACCATATGATCAGCTTTTTTCCCATTTTGAAAGTTCTTATCCTTTTCATCAGGTATTTTAAGGTTCCATTGATAAATCCTTCTTTGTTTTTAGCAATTAAGGCACGACGTACATTTCAACTCCATCTCATGAAATTATTTCCAGAAAAAACAATAGTAACAAGGAAGTAGTAGGATTATCAGAAGTTGAGAGGAATAGAGGATCAACATTACCTCCATTGTCAAGATTACCTCCATTTTAATTAACCTCATAATCAGGTGCCGTTGAATCAACGAGAAAATGATTGATTTGCAAGATATATGAAATCGCAAATCAACGTGCTAAGATTTAATCGAAAACCAGTCAGAAACCAAAATTCAAAGTAAATAGCGAAATCGCAAATGTGAAATACAATCCAAGAAGTGAAAGATTAAGTCAAAATTGATGAACACAAAACCTCAATCTCATGAGAGAGATTTTGGCTCTGATACCATGAAGAAACTAAGAATCAAAATTATTCCATTCATGATCAAATAATTAGTTACAGAGGTTTGTTGTAAGAAGAAGAAGAGAAAAGTGTTTGTTATTACTGAAAACAATGAAGGAAAAAGAAATCACAGCTATTAATACAAGATAGATTAGTAAACTCTAACAACTACTACCTTCGTTTTTAATAGTTGTATCATATTGACTTTTGACACTATTTATATTATCTTCTTTGACCTCTTCTATTATGAATTTTTAATAAAAAAACATAGTCATGTGGGGTCTTGTTAGAACATCTCAATATGTATTTTCTTAAAGTCAACTTTTCGCAATTTTTACTTATGGATGATTAAAGATATCAATGGTCAAAATTATGCTTTATCGTCAAATGTGCCATGTCTTCTAGATACAACTATTAAAAAACGGAGGAATTACATAATTGTGAGAATTTTGCTGATTTTTGTTTTTCTTTTTCAAGGGAAGATTTTTGCTGATTAATAATTAATAAACGTACAAACAAGGAAATTTAGATTTCCTCTTGGCTCTTCATTGAAAAGAAAAAATGAAGATAAAAGGCCAGCTGATGCACGAACGTAAGCAAAATTGGCATCAACTAAGCAAGTTTTTTTTGGGTAGATAAAATGTCTAACTAGTTAAGGAAATCCATAATACTTTATGGTAGGTAAAATCAAGGGCATTATTAGGCTAGAATCTCTCGCATATCAATCGAGCTAGGGTTTAGTAGGTTAGACACTTTGAGTAGAGGAACGGATAAGAGGATCCCCTTCTCCAAAGTACTCCTCGTGGATGGAACTCCCAACCTTAAGTTTGGAATGCGCTCTGCTTTCCACTAGTCCAATTTTAGCTTAGAAAACCATATGTGAGTTGTTGTACATGAATCGAGGGAGAGAGGGAAACTAACACAATTCATATGTTTAGCATATTATTCCCCTTTGTAATTTTTTTTAGTTTGTGCACTTGGAATATTGACATTATTCACAATTAGAGAGAATCATCTAAATTCTTCTTTTTTTTAGGGTAAAATTCTTCGTAACATACAACAAAATATACAATCACTTGGGGTCTTGTTTGATTCATCTTAGTGAGTACTTTATTAATATTCAATCTTTATAGTTTTTACTAATATGTAACGAAATATATTCAAGGTCAAAGAAGTGCATGTAAACTCCCACAATCAAAATAGACAAACTAAAAAAATACAGAAGGAGTACTTTAGATGCTGCCAATCAATTTTAGGATAAATACTCACTAATTGCATTCGGATGTGGTTTGAACTCTCATATACTTCCTCTGTTTTGAATTACTTGCAATAAATAGACTTTTACACTATTAATATACTACATTTTAACCATCTAGTATGATTAATATATAAGGTTAAACATAGTCATGTGCGATCTTATTAGATTTTTCTCGATGTATAACTTCAAGATAGGATAAATTGATAGGAATAATCCTACATTTTGCTAGTTTGCTCAAATCAGTCCAACCATTCTGTTGAACCCTAGTTTTGATGATGATAAAGGAACAAAGATACAAACTAAGACATAAACTAACAAGTTGTTAAGTGAATAGAATTTGCAAGGTGTCACTGCATTGAGAAAAGAGAATACTAAAGTCTATGGAAGAAATCAAGTTGGATTTTGAAGACTAAGTGAAGATGCTCAAGGAACTAATACTGGAGATGCATTGAAGCATCAGAATCAAAGCGATGCTTTTATTTTTAATTCCTATGTAAGGAACGAGTAAGTTATGGTAAGGAACAATGGCTAATTAAAAATATAATGTTGTCTGTTCTTTTGATAGGAACAGACGTGCTGGTACTAATAATTTAACTTAAAGGAACTAGGCTTGTTAATTAGTGTGCAACGGTTAATTTGTGATGGTTTAGATATTAAAGGCTAAAATTTAGGAAACCAATTTTATATGGTTAAAATCTGATTTTAAAGGAAAATCTTTTATGGAAAAGATTATATCTTTATTAAAAAATAAAATCCTTTTTGGTTTTAAAATAAAATCTTTTAAATGATATTAATTATTTGATAAAAGGATTTAATTTTGGTTTTATTAATTAAAAAACTTAATTAAAAACCAGGTTTAAGATTGTTGCACAACTAAATGCTAGATTTTAGGAAGCAGTATTAACCTGTTACACACGTTCTAATTGAACGTGGTGTTCATGGGTGGATAATGGAACATATTCCTTAAGCTAAGGAACATCATGGAAAAATGTTTCAACCACTATCACATGTTTTAATCCCACGTTTATATTAATGAATGCTATAAATACATAAGTCTAATTAAGTTCCATTTTGTGTCTGACCAAGTGATTAAGTGAGTTTAACTAATTAAAGTGTTAGTACCTTCATTCTCTTATAAGCCATTCATTCCTTTGCCTTCTTACTCTATTCCACTAAATTTATTGATCATTGTAAATTTTGTTTTGGGGAAGGGAATTTTGAGTGAAGTCTTGTGTAAGAGAAGCTTTGACTGAAGCAAGTTAAAGTGAGATAACTTCGAGTGAAGTTGAGAGGAACAAATGTGAAGGGAACAATTGTTCAGGAGCTTGAGTTTAGGAACTCAAGATGTGGCCTGCGAGTAAAGTTAGGTTGCAACAGATTTGTTTATTGAGTAAAATCCCTAGTGGTCGAGGTTGTTTCTTCTTGTTGGGCCCAAAAAGTTTTTCCTCGTAAAAATCCCTTGTGTTCCTTCAGCTTGTTTTATTGTTTTAGTTTTATAATTCCGCAAAAAGTACGTTTATTTCTACACATACAATTCACCCCCTCTTGTAGTGTTCCTATAGAAATAACAATTGGTATCAGAGCCAAAACTCACAATACGTAGGAAATCCTATTGAGAAAAAGATCCAAGGAACATGAATACCACCGAGAAACTCGAGGAAGGTTACTTCAGTCAACGACCTCCAATATTCAATGGGAAATTCTATTCCTATTAAAAGAACAGAATGAAGAGATTTTCATCAAGCCCGAAAACTACCAGGTATGAATAGTCATTAAAGTTGGTGATTTTGAGGTCACAACCACAAATGATAAAAATGAGGTATTTTCTAAAACCATTCTCCAAATATGACAAAGTTGACTTTGAAAAAATGGAACTGAATGCTATGGCTGTTAAACTTTTGCATTGTGGACTTGGACCCATGAACACAATAGAATCATGGGATGCAAATCTGCAAAGCAAATATGGGATTTACTTAAGGTAACCCATGAAAGAACTAATGAAGTCAAAAGATCTAAAATTGATTTACAGATGAATCAATATGAAATGTTCTCTATGAAGACTAAGGAAAGCATAGAAGAGATGTTTACTCATTTTACTAACATTATTAATGAGTTAGCTTCTCTTGGAAAGTTTATTTCATCAGAGGAACAGGTTCGAAAAGTTCTTAGGAGTCTTCGTAACAATAGATGGATGGCTAAGGTCACTGCTTTACAAAAAACAAAAGAGTTCACCAAGTACAACTTGGAACAACTAGCTGGATTACTAATGACTCATGAGTTACACCTTGATACTAAATATGGTGAAAGCTCTAAGTCTAAGTCCATTGCCCTAAAAGCTAATGATGAAGATGACTCTGACTCTGAAGAAGAGGAAGCAGCTCTCATGGTCCGAAAATTTCGAAAGATATACAGGAACATGAAGAATGGGAACTTCAAAGGTAAAAATAAAAAAAATTCTAACAAAGCTGCTTGTCATAAATGTGGAAGTACAGATCACTTCATCAAGGAATGTCCACTTTGGGAAAATGACAAAACCAAAGAAAGAAACAAGGAATGCTTTGCTGAAAGGAACAAGGAAACAAAAGCTCAATACTCTAAAGCAAACGTTCAAAAAGCTATGATAGCAGCTTGGGGAGATTCAGAGACTGAGGAAGAAGAAGAACAGCCAAATGAAAAAACTGTAAATCTTTGCCTCATGGTAAACACTAACATAGAAGAAGATAAAGAAAATGTTGAGGTAATCCAACACTCTCTAGAAACAGACTTAGATGGAAAAACTAGGCCTGCAATTTATGATCTTCTTTATGATGCAATTCTTGAATGTAGAGATGAACGTGAAAAACGTGAGCAAACTGAATAAGCTGTTAAAGTTTGCAAAGAACACATAGAATGGCTTAAGAATATGAAAACAGATGTTGAAAGTAGGTTCTTTGATTTATTTGATAAGAACTTGAAAATCAAGGAACAATATGAAAGTGTTAAAAATGAAAATTATCTAATCAATTTAGAAATTTCTCACCTAAAGGAATTTGTCCCAGTTCTAGTTCCTTTGATATAAGATCAACTCCTTTCAGAGGTTATATATCTGAGATTGAAAACTTGAATAATAAAAAAATTGTTTTAAAGGAACATATCAATAACCTCAAGAAGGAACTTGTAGTTGCAATGAACAGAGGCAAATTGATGGTTGTTCCTAAATGGATTGAAAGACCACAAACAAAAAGAAAAGAAGGTATTGGTTTCGAAAATCACAAGAAAAGGAACAAGCCTAAGAAATATGTTGACCTACCTTGTGATAAAATATGCATGTATTGTGGTAAGACTGGTTATTACATAAATCAATGTCAACTAAGAACTGGAATGAATAGCAAAAATGTGAAACTGAGCAACATGAAATGGGTTGCTAAAACTAATGCTAGTTAAGGACAGGAACCCACAAAGGAGGGGGTTCCTACAACTACTAACTAGTTAATTTTTGCAGGTTAGAGTGAGGGGGAACAACACTTGTTATCTTGCTAGTGGTTGTTCTAAACATATGACAGGAAACAAATCTAAGTTTCTCTCACTCTCAACCTATGAAGGTGGAAGTGTGACATTCGATGACAACATGAAAGATAACATAGTTGTCATGGGTAAGGTTGGTAAGTCACCATCACATTCCATTGATAATGTTTTTCTAGTTGAAGGTTTAAAAGCACAACCTCTTAAGTATTTCCCAATTCTGTGATAAGGGGAATGTTGTTAAATTTAATAGTGAAAATGTTTGATCATTAACAATAACTCTAAGAATGTCATCTTGGAAGGAACAAGGAAAGGGAACACATATATTGTGGATCTTGATCTTGTTCCTAAAAATAACTTGACATGCCTTAGTGTTATTGAGGATAATCCCCTTTTATGGCATAAGTGTCTAGGACATGCTAGCTTTTCATTACTTGACAAACTTTAATCAAAGATCTAGTTTTGGGTTTACCATCTATAAAATTTCATATTGATCTAGTTTGTGAAGCTTGTGCCAAAGGAAAGCATGTTAGATCCTCTTTCAAATCTAAACCTGTTGTGAGCACCACAAAGCCATTGGAATTAATTCAAATGAATTTGTGTGGCCCGATGAGGATTCAAAGTAGAAGTGGAAAGAGGTATGTGCTAGTTATTGTTGAAGAATACTCAAGATTCACTTGGGTTATTTTCCTCTCTAGCAAGGATGAGACTTATGATGAATTCCTTGTCTTTGCAAAGAGAGTTCAAAATTTGAGTGGTCACAAATTGATGCATATTAGATCTGATCATGGCAAGGAATTTAAAAATGGAAAACTTGATGACTTAAGTAGGGAAAATAGCTTGCACCATAATTTTTTCGCTCCAAGAACACCTCAACAAAATGGTATTGTGGAAAGGAAAAATAGGACTTTGGAGGAGATGGCTAGAATAATGTTAATAGCTAATGATCTTCCAAGGAACTTCTGGGCTGAAGCTGTGAACACTGCTTGTCATATAATAAATCATGCCAGGATGAGACATTTAATTAACAAAACTCCTTATGAGCTTTATTTTGCCAAGAAACCTAATATTACACATTTTAGAACATTTGGATGTAAATGTTTTGTTCATAATAATGGAAAAGATAATCTTAGAAAGTTTGATGCTAGGAGTGATGAAGCAGTATTTATAGGATATTCTTCACATAGCAAGGCTTATAAAGTTTATAATAAAAGAACTATGTGTGTTGAAGAAAGTGTACATATAATCTTTGATAAATCTGACAATTTTGATCTTAGTAAGCAGGTTGAAGATTTTGAAATAGACTTGGTTCGTCCAAATAAAAAAAAGTAGCAGATTCAATTGAGGAGGAAGAAGGAGAAAAATAGGAAAAGAACAAAGAAGATGAAAACATTCATAATAATGTTGTTCATGTTCCTCAAGAAGAGGGAGTTGTTCCTGTTCCTGCTGAAAATGAAAATGTTGAAGGAACTGATTCAACAATGGCTGAAAGAGGAACAAACGAACAAGGTTCTTCATCCTCTCAATAAAATCAAGGGGAACAACCTGTTCCTATAAGAGAATTTCAACCTAAGCCTTGGAAACATCAAAAATCACATCCAGTGGAACTCATAATAAGTGACATATCCAAAGGTACGCAAACTATATCTTAGTTAAGGAATTTTTGTGCATTTCATGCGTTCCTATCAATGATGGAACCAAGAAATCATGAATAAGCCTTAACTGACTCTGATGGATCACCGATATGCAAGATGAGTTCAATGAGTTTCAAAGGAACAAGGTATGTCATCTAGTTCTCTCTTCTAAACAACAAAAGGTAATCGGTTTAAAATGGGTGTTTAGAGACAAACTAGATGAGTATGTAACTATTGTTAGGAACAAAGTTAGACTTGTAGTAAAAGGTTATAATCAGCAAGATGGAATTGACTATGAAGAAACCTTTGCTCCTGTTGCTAGACTTGAGACCAATATAATACTTATTGCATTTGCTGCCTACATGGGATTCAAATTATATCAAATGTATGTCAAATGTGCTTTTCTAAATGGTTATTTAAATGAAGATGTATATGTTGAACAACCCCCTGGATTTGAAAACAATAATTTCCCAAACCATGTCTACAAGCTTGATAAGGCTCTTTATGGGTTAAAGCAGCACTAGGTCATGGTATGAGAGATTATCTAAGTTCCTTTTAGAAAACAACTTTAAAAGAGGAAAAGTTAATAAAATATTATTTCTAAAATCCAAAGGAACATATATACTTCTTGTTCAAATATATGTTGATGACATTATCTTTGGAGCAACTAATGAGTCATTATGCAAAGAATTCACTAAGCTTATGAGTAATGAATTTGAAATGAGTTTGATGGGTAAGTTAAATTTCTTTATGTGTTACAAATTAAGCAAACTGAAAAAGGAATAATTATTCACCAATAAAAATACATAAAGGAACTGTTGAAGAAATATAGTCTCGAAAATTTAAAGATTAATCACACTCTTATGGGAACTTCCACTAGGTTAGATGAAGATTCCACAGGAACAAGTGTTGACCAAACAAAATATAGAGGCATAATCGGTTTCCTTTTGTATCTAACTGCTAGTCGTCCAGACATAGCTTTTAGTGTTGGTTTGTGTGCTATATTTCAAGCAAATCCCAAGGAGTCTCACCTAACAATAGTAAAGAGAATTCTTAGATATCTCAAAAGAATAGATGATCTTGAACTTTTCTATCCAAGAAGTGACACATTTGAGTTAAGAGGATATAGTGATGCTGATTATGTTGGAGAGCTTGTAAATAGGAAAAGCACCTCAGGTATGGTTCAATTTCTTAGTCATAGTTTAGTTTCTTGGAGCACCAAGAAACAAAACACATTTGCTTTATCCACTGCTGAAGCAGAATATGTAGTTGTTGCTGCATGTTGCTCTCAAATGCTTTTGATAAAACAACAACTTTGTGGCTATGGAATAAACTTTAATTGTTTTCCTATTTATTGTCATAAAACAAGTGCCATTAGTATTTCAAAAGATCCAGTGCATCATTCAAGAGTTAAACAAAGACATATCAGACATCACTTTCTAAAAGCAAATGTGGAAAAAGGTTTAATTAAACTTGAGCTTTGTCAAACAGTAAATCAAATTGCTGATATACTAACCAAGCCTCTTCAAAGAGTGATATGAAAAATTAAGGCTTGAGTTAGGTTTAATAAAACTTAATTGATTGTTCCTGTTCCAATCCCCCATGTTTGAATTGAATTGACTAACTCTATGTGATATTGAGTGACTGTGAATGAATGCCTCAGACCATTGCTAATTGAAATGTTCAAAACATAAACTTGTATTCAAAGGAATAAAGCCACTCACAAGTGTCACATAATACTCCCCTTATTGTTCTTAAGTGATTGAAAAATGTAAGATTTGATAAATTGTTGATAAAAATAGTATAAGCTGTTCCTATAGCACAAGTTCCTTATTTGTTTTTCTTTTTCATAAATTAAAAAATCCATAAAAATCGATAAACCAGAAAATCCCAAAAATATAGGAATCAGATTTATTGAAACTTGATTCATCTTTATCTTTATCTTTTCTTTTCTTTTAATTTTCCTTTTTATTTTTCTATTTTTTTCCGCTTGTGACTCTTAGTCTACTGTTACATGTAGGGGTGTTCACCGGTCCAGGACCGGATCAAAACCGGCTGGACCGGGATCTGGAAAAATTTTGGACCGTCTGGTTCGGTCTGGACCGGAATTTTTCCGATCCGGTCTAATTTTGGACCTGTTGGACCGGAATCTATATTTTTTTTAAAAAAATCTTTTTTATTTGATTTAAACATATTTATAAATTAGATACATTAAAATTTAATAATCTTAATAACAATATTCCTAAAGGTAATATATAATAGGTTTTTAACTTTCTAAATTTCTATCTTTTTAACTTATTTAACATATAAACTTTTTTTTTTTACTAAAAAATCAGAAATTACAGTCTACCGGTCCGTACTGGAATTTTTCGGGTTTGGACCGGACCGGACCGAAATCTCGGAATTGCGATTTTCGGTGGACCGAGGATCGGACCGGACGGTCCGATCCAGTACAAACTCCGGTCCGATCCGGTCTAGATTCCGGTCTGACTCTAGTATTTGCACAACCCTAGTTACATGCATATTCTTTATTTTTATTTCTTCCCTTCACAAATCGTGTTCCTCTAAGTCGCTTCACCTTCACCATTCTTCATCTCCGTTACACCTCTTCACACGCCATAAAACCGCTATTTCTCTTCACCAAATGGCAAAAACCTCTCTCAATTCACCTTTTCCTAAAGGAAAATCTCCCAAGAACTCACAAATGGAAAACCCCTCTTCTCCACCAAAAACCTAAGAAACCGAAAAAATTCAAGAAACACATACAGAGGTAGAAGAGCAAAAATCTGAGACACCTAGAAGAAGTACAAGGAGAAGAAAATTGATTGGGGAAGATGATGATGAAGAAGAAGGAATCCCCGCAACAGTTGAGGGGAAAGAAGCAGCAACACATGTTCCTCCCAAAGGAACTACTGCTTCTTCCTCAAAGAAGCGAGTGGAAAGAAGTGAATCTAGGTATGTCCTAGGTTTCTGTATTGATTTAGATTGGGCTAAGGGTGTTAACTTTGTTGAACTGTTAGAAATCCTAAAGGAACAGGGTATGGAATATTTGTTTGAAATCGGGTTTAATAACTCGTTAGTTCCTTTAGCTATGGATGAGTTTTGTGCAAATTTCGTAAATACTGATGGAGTTTGCACATCTGAGGTTAGGGGAAAGAAATTTAAATTTACCCAAGAAACCTTAGGAAAGATTTGGGAAGTTCCTTGTAAAGGAACTGATATGTAGTTCAAGAGGAAAGGAACTGTGTCCTTTCCAAAGTTCTCCCAAGATGATGCAGTTCAATTCTTTGGGGGAACAACTGGGAAAACAAAACTGAACCAAAATGTCTTATCCCCTCACCATAAAATCCTATTCAACCTTGTATGGAGGGCACTCACACTAGTAGAAAAATGATAATTTGCGTCTCTCTATTTGCGTCAAACGAAATAACAACTGGCGCAAATGTTCAGGAACGGACGATTTGCGTCGGGTCGTAGTCAAAATCCGATGCAAATAACCAAAGAAAATGAGTAAAAAGAAGATTTGCGTCGGATGTGAACAAAAGTGCGACGGAGATGATTAAAGCCCAAGGATTTAGATTCAACAATATGCCTCGGATGTGCACTTTAATACAACGCAGATGATTAAAGCCCAATTTGGATCCAACATTGTGCGTCGGACTTCACTTAGAGTGCGACGCAGATAGTGAAAGCCCAATTGTAAAATTGTGCGCGCTTCCTTTTTATTTACTCAGGGTTATAAACCCTACCAACTTATTCCTTCCTTAATCTTCACACAGCCGTCACTCCTCTCTATCTCCATCTCTCTTTCCCGTCTTTCTTCCTTCAAATACTGAATTTTTCTCAATTATTGTTGCCGAAAATTAAATTCATCGGGATTTCGTGGTTGTTTCTCGTCGGTTTACGTTGGTGTTTGTCGCATTGTTTCATTCTTTCATCTCACTCCCAGATAGGGTGAGTGTGAATGTTTTTTGGCTTTCATTTGAGTTTTTATGATGTCGGTTTGCTTTGATTTTTTTTATCTTGATTTGGGTTTTCTGCAGTTTGTGTATGTGTTTATTTTGGGGTTTTTTGTAGTTTATTTTGGCCAAAATCTGGGTAACTTCCATCGATCTTTTGTGCAGGACGATGGTGTGAAGTAAACAGCACGGCTCATGTACAGCTCTCTTCGAGAGTGGCTTCCTGTTAATGTTAAGAATTAACAAATCCCAGAAGATAATGATAATATGGGTTCAAATAAAAAAAAAATTTCAACTTTATAAATAAAATTTTCATTTTTTAGTCATATATTCCGCTTATTTTCAAATGGGTCTCTTTCAAATCTGTCTTTTAACAACTTCCTTAATCATTACAAAACAAGAACCCATATTATTATTATATTCCCAAGGATTTTGCTTTGAGAGTGGATTCTGTGAAGACTAGCCTCAGCATCAACCCTGATGCTGCAGTGGAGGAAGAAGACGATGCAGAGGAACCTGACATCAAAATGAAGGGTGATTCTACATCAAATGCCGAAGTTGATGACGTGAAGGATGAACTATAGAGATGATGTTTGATTATTTAATTTTAATTTTAGTTTAAGCAAATATGTATACAAGTTATAATTGAAGCAATAATGGAACGAATATAATTGTTGTGGAGTTGTATAATCTGCAAATGAAGTTGGATTGTTGATGTTTGATTTTTTTTAAAATAAAAATTGACTGATTTGCATCGCACATAGCTAATCATGCGACACATATTCCTTTTTTTTAAATAAAAAATTTCTGATTTGCGTCGCACGTAACTAAAGATGCGACACATATTTCCTTTTTTTAAATAAAAAATGCTTGAATTGCGTCACACATAGTTGAACATGCGACGCAAATGGCTTAACATCTGCGTCGAGTCCTAATATGACGCAAATCATCTCTCTTTAATTTGCGTCGAGGCCTGTGGCGTCGGACCCATGTCTGACGCAAATAGGGGTCTCGCATCCGACGCAAATCGTCGATTATGTACTAGTGTCATTCCTCGCACTGAAAAGAGGAATGAAATTGGCCTCCTGGACATGTGTTACATGTTTTACCTAGACCACCACATCCAAATAAACTTTCTCTCTCTTTATCCAACATCTCACCCACTGCATTGAAAATCATTGTGTTGTTAGATATGGAGCCTTAATCACTTCTCTCCTTAATCACTTCAAAATTAAGACTACTGTTTGGCCTACCTTGGGAATTAAACAATGTAATATCCTAAATGAAAAGACTTTGTATGGCTTGGACCTATCTGTTCAAGATGGGATCTTGACTCAGGGTAGAATTGCTCTGAGTTCCTCTCGAAAGAGAAAACTACCTATTGCAGTGGAAGAGGAACCAGTGGAAGTTATATTGGAGGAACCAGTTCCTCAAAATGATGACCCTGGGGAACAACCTATAAAGAAACAAAAAGCAAAACCCAAAACGTCTCCCAAACCTGTTCCTTAGAAAACTCATTCCTTAGCTTCAACAAGGAAGAGTTCATGATTGAAAATGGTCAAAAATGTTGTTCCTTCTAATGAGGATGCTCCTCTATTTGTCTCTGATGAGGAGGACAATCCTAAGGAACAATTTGCTCCTACCTCTCCTATCCACCTTGAAAAACGTCTCCTTCACCACCACAACATCCTTCTTCTCTAACCTTCACCATCACCAGTATCCCTTCCACTTCTCCCTCAACCTTCTATGTTCCTTCCAGTTATAAGCAGGTGAAGGCTGCCATAAATGAACCCAATCCATTTGCCACCACTTCTGATATACTGCCGCCAACCTCTCCATTTCTTCCTTCTCAATATGCAGATCTCTCTCCTTTTGTTCCTCTCACAAAAACAGCAGGTCCTTCAAAAGGAAACACACCTGTTCCTGCTCCCCAACTCCCTACAGAAACTGGCTCCAAAGGAAAGGAACAAGTTACTTCGAATGAGTATGGGTGGGTTAATGAAGTGTGTCTTCCTGCTCAACACATGATAAAATTCTACAACAAAAGAATATGGAGATAATGGTTCAAGCAATGAACTCCTTGAAGTAGCAAGTGGATGGTCATCATGAGGAGGTGGTGAAGAAACTGGAGGAAGTGGTTGAAGAAGAAGTAGTTGAGGAACACAAATCCCCTTCCTCTCCTAATGCCTAAGTTCCTGTTTCTCATAAAGGAACATGAACTCTTAGCTTTTGTTTTCTTTGTTATCTTTTCTTTCTTTGTCTTTTTGTAACCTTTTGGAACAAGTGCTATAAGAATATGTATTTGCTATTTGTCTTTGTTTTTTATATGATTGCATAATTTCTTAATTGGAATGGCTAGTATTATGTGATTGATGTTTGAGCAAGACTACCCTTTGAATTACTAACTTAACCATTTTTGGTGCTTGTTTATGGTCTTAAGTTCTTGCAAAAATCAGTCTTTCCCAAATCACCAAGAGTTTGATCTTTTTGTAGATGACAAAGGGGGAAGAGATACTAGGAGCAAACTAAGTTGAAAAAAATTGAAAAAAGATAAAATCCTTAATCTGACCTTAATTAAAAATCTAAATTATTAGTATTTTTTCATTCTCTTATTTGATTTGTTGTTTTTCTTTCCTTAGTTTGTATCTTTGTTGTCATCATCAAAAGGGAAATTGTTGAACCCTAGTTTTGATGATGACAAAAAGATACAAACTAAGTTATAAACTAACAAGTTGTTAAGTGAATGGAATTTGCAAGGTATCACTGCATTGAGCAAAGAGAATATTAAAGTCTAAGGAAGAAATCAAGTTGGATTTTGAAGACTAAGTGAAGATGCTCAAGGAACTGATAGTGGAGATGCATTGGAGCAAAAGAATCAAAGCGAGGCTTTTATTTTTAGTTCCTATGTAAGGAACGAGTAAGTTATGGTAAGGAATAATGGCTAATTAAAAAGAGAATGTATGTATGTTCCTTTGGCAGGAACAGACGTGCTGGTACTAATCATTAACTTAAAGGAACTAGGCTTGTAAATTAGTGGGCACCGGTTGAGATATTAAAGGCTAAAATTTAGGAAACCGATTTTATATGGTTAAAATCTGATTTTAAAGTTATTATGGAAAAGATTTTATCTTTATTCATTAATAAAATCCTTTTTGATTTTAAAAGATATTATTTGATAAGAGAATTTAATTTTGGTTTTATTAATTAAAATACTTTTTATTAAAAAACCAGATTTAAGATTGTTACACAAGTAAATGCTAGATTTTAGGAAGCAGTATTAATCTGTTACACACTTTCTAATTGAACGTGGTGTTCATGGGTGGATAATGGAACATGTTCCTTAAGCTAAGGAACATCATGGGAAAATATTTTAACCACTATCACATGTTTTAATCCTACGTTTATCTTAATGACTGTTATAAATACATAAGTCTCATTAAGTTCCAATTTATGTTTGACCTAGTAATTAAGTGAGTTTAACTAATTAAAGTATCAATACCTTCATTCTCTTATAAGCCATTTATTCCTTTGCCTTCTTACTCTATTCCACTAACTTTATTGATCATTGTAATTTTGGTTTTGGGGTAAGGGGATTTGAATGAAGTCGATCCTGTGTAACATAAGCTTTGAGTGAAGCAAGTTAAAGTGAGATAACTTCGAGTGAAGTTGAGAGGAACAACTGTTAAGGGGACAGTTTTTTAGGAACTTGAGTTTAGGAACTCAAGTTGTGGCCCGTGAGTAAAGTTAGATTGTAACAGAGTTGTTTGGCCTAATTAATAAAAGAGTTGAGTTAAAAATCCCTAGTGGTATAGGTTGTTTCTTCTGGTTGGGCCCAAGAAGTTTTTTCTCGTAAAATCCCCTTGTGTTCCTTTAGCTTGTTTTATTGTTTTAGTTTTATAATTCCACAAAATGTACGTTTATTTCTACACATACAATTCACTCCCCTCTTGTAGTGTTCCTATAGAAATAACACTTTCATTACCCTCAAAATAATCCCATTTTACACCTTATCTTTTTGATTTGGGTTCTTTACCTAAAACTTGTTCAACAAGTTAAACAACCTCTTTCTCTCTCCTCCACTTGACTCCACCACCAGCCCCACGCAACTAACCCACCCGTAGCTCAACCTCAACCCTTCAAAAACCTCATTCTCTCTCCTCCTTACCCTCAATCCATCCAACTACCCACCCACCAACGAAACCTTATCACCCTAAATCCACCAAACCTCACATGAAACAACCCAACCACCACCAAAGAGCGCACCCACCACCATAAAACCCACCACGAAAAAGTGCTCCCACCCACCCACCACAAGTCTGCTTCACTTTCATCTCCCCATTCTTCATTCACTTTCCTTTTTCTCTCTCCTAAGTGAACAAGCCATTGCGGGTTTTGCATAGAATGAAAACCAATTAAATCTCTCACTCTTCAATATCAAGAGTATGTAACTATTTTTGAATTCTTGTTTAATTCGTACTATAACACCCCGATCCTCAACCTCAATTAATACAAACCTTAATACAATAATCTCAAGATTTGACTCAGAAATTATAACGACCTTATCTTTAAAAGCAGATAATAAGTACCTTAATACAATAGTCTCATAAATTAACTCCAAATTTCGACAGAGTTTCCTTTGAAAATTTGACAACCCTAAAACGGGAATTAATTTAAACATGTTTACAAACTCAACAAAATATAATATTCTCAATTTCATGACCCATATCGTCGTCGCTTTCGCGGAAAGTAAATGGGTCATCACAGGTTCAACCCCAAAGGGAAAGAACAACAACCAAACAAAAGCAAATGTAGCACACGTCAACAAAAGCTGAATAGCAACACTCCACCTTAAACAAAACAAGAAAGCATCGAAATATATATATTTCAAAAGATAAAAGTATAACTCAAATTCTTACTATATTGTTATCTCAAATTCTCCTTTTTAAACTTCTATGTCAATTTATATACCTTCAAAGCCAAAGTATTCGTATCTCATAGCCACATCAATTATACTCAATGTTCGTAAGTGATTCTTTCAAAATTTCGAGTGACTAAATCGAAGAAAGAAAGAATCATGATAATTTTTAAGATGTGATGATGAGTGGCTTGTTGTAGAAGTGGATGCATATACCTATTCCAATGAGCATTGGCCTATTCAAAACGAGGTGATATATTGGGCTTGATATATTCTATTGTATTATATCATAGTCTAATAGTATGTCTTAAGTTATTTGATTTGTGCTGTAGAGCATATAAATTATAATGGTTATTAGAATTTACTCAAGTAGATATGACAGGGATTAAATTTGTTAGTTGTTTTCCACCTATTGGAAATAGATATGGACTTATATGGAATTGATTTCGATTAAAGTATATGATATAAATTGCTTTGCTATTGAATAAATTGATTAGTTCATGTGATTGTAAAATCATTGATAATATTGATTGATTGGATCGATATAAAAGAAGGTTATTGGTTATTTGAACATTGTGGAAGAAAGATTGTACATTTGTTGGTCTTGGTTTCGTAAAGATATTAATAATGGAAAATGGAAGATATTAATGTTTTGTTATTTTATCTTTGCCCGAATTGGGAAGATATTGTATTGATTGATATTCATCATATGTGGCAAGATTTGGTTCATTTATCGCCGTATGTGGCAAGATACTAAACTGTCCTCTTCTCTAGCGTGGCCGGCCAGGGCTCCCGGGTCACATAAAAGCTTGAGTTGAGGGGGTGTGCACATTATAGGTTATTAGCCATTGAAATTATTGGTAAATCGATCGGGACTCCTGGGTTTACATTATGATAGACCGGCCGGGACTCCCGAGTCTATCGTTTGCTATTTAGTGGATCGGCCGGGGCACCCTGATCCACACTAACTTTTTCTTTGGATTATTTGATTACTCTTGTTCAATGGATTGATCTTTGGACTTATAATAATTGATATTTATTTCTCGTTCTGTATTTGATTATTAAAGATGAATTACTCATGAGTATGGACTCAATGAGTCGTTATTAATATCTTAAGATACTCAAATGTTGTGACTGTCGTAACTTGTCACTTGATTACTTTGTGATTTCAGTGATGAAACTTACTGATAATTCTATTTGACTCAATTCTTATCTACATGGTTACATGGTTATTTTACTTATCATGATCATGTAACTTGTTTTGGAACTTGAGGATTATGAACATTGAGTATAATTGATGTGGTTATGAGATACAAATACTTTGGCTTTAAATGGATATAGATTGGCATAGAAGTTAAAATTAAGGGGAATTTGAGATAAGAATATTCTAAGAATTTGAGTTATACTTTTGTCTTTTGAAATATATATTTCGATGCTTTCTTGTTATGTATAAGATGGAATGTTGCTACTCAGCTTTTGTTGACATGTCCTATATTTGCTTTTGTTTGTGCTTGTTGTTATTTCCCTTTGGGGTTGAACCTGTGATGACCCATGTACTTTGTACGATAGCTAGGAGTTGACACTACAACAGGTTTCATGTTGGATTTGCGATGTTTGAGGTGAGGATGACAATTTATAGAGGACCTTTGTATTGAGAAGAGTCTCAAATATAAATATTAATTGGGTTAATATATGTATATTTAAGTTATTATTGTTGGAGTTTTGATTCAAGATCTCTTAGATGGGTTTGTAATATTGAGTAGATTAGTTGGGTTTGATTTTCTCTTGAGGTTGATTCCGCGAAAGCGTCGACGATTTGGGTCTTGAAATTGAGAATATTATATTTTGTTGAGATTGTAAACAAGTTTAAATTAATTCCTGTTTTAGGATTGTCCAATTTTCAAAGGAAACTCTGCCGAAATTTAGAGTCAATGTATGAGATTATTATATTAAGGTACTTATTATCAGATTTTGAAGATCGGGGCGTTACAATTTTCAAGTCAAATCTTAAAATTATTGTATTAAGGTTTGTGTTAATTGAGGTTGAGGATCGGGGCGTTACACGTACAAGTTACAATCATTGGACGATGCAACTTTGAAGCCTTGTTGTAGTCATTCGAAGAGGGATTGAAACATAATGTTCCATCTAATATCAGTGGGAGAAAATGATATGTGGATTTAGATTTACTAAGAAGAATGTTGCCCGAAGAAACTGTGGGAACTATTGATATATTAAATTTTTTGGAAGTAGATTGTTTTCCTTATGTAAATGTTGCATATAAAATTTCATTGACTATTCTTGTGACATTATTTATGTAGATTGAAGCTTTTCAAAATTGAAGTTGTTGAAGTCCTACTTATGGTCTACCATGGTACAAGAAAGGCTTAATGGATTAGCTTTGATAGCAACTGAGACTGAGCTTTTGGAGACTATATAATATGAAGATTTGGTTGATGAATTTGCTTCAAATATATAGCGCTTAAAACAATTTTTTAAGTAGAAGGTTAATAATAGCTTCAAGTTGTGTATTGGGATTTTATAACTATTTAAATAAAGTAGTTCAGATTTTCGGGGATTCAATTTATGAGAATATAATCATAATTTGATAATATAGTTTAACACATATTTCTTTATTATGAAAATTGCATTTGTTTATATTAAAGGCCCAAAGTTTAAGATTAGAACATGGCCTCTATAAGATGACCCTGTGTATAATACATTATTTTGCCAGTACCAGTGGTATTGCATGAGCATAAAAACTAGTTAGATAAGTATATGGTATTCATGTAATGTCAACGTAGATTATGGTCTGTTATCCGGCATACCAAGGGGCATGCCACTTGACCATTCACATGTGAAGAAGAATATTAAGAATCAAGGTTGGCCTAGTTGGTTGGAGGTCCTTCTTCCACTTTTGTGACAAGGGTTCAATTTTTACCCCTTATAAAGTAAAATTCCCAATTCCCCCCTCCCTCCATGTGTGCAAAGAAAATTCATCTTACATCAAACAAAATTGAAGGAGAATATTATGCAAAAGAAAACATACATACAAGCAGAGGTGGGCATGGGCCGGGCCGGGCCTGTTCACGGGCTCAGCCCGCGGGCTTGAGGAAATAGCGGGCCGGGACTGAGCCCGTGAGTGGCGCGCCGTGCCGGGCCGGGCTTGAAATTTTCAGATTTTGTCCACGGGCCCGCGGGCCGGGCTCGTGCCTCCTGCGGGCCTGGCCCGTGTTTTATGTTGTTTTTTTGGATTCTTGGCAGTTTTAGACTAAAAAACAAAGAAAAAGGGCGTTCGGCCCGCGGGCCAAATAGGCGGGCTCGTGCCGGTGCGGGCCTAAAATAAAATTTCTTGACCGTGGCAGGCCCACGGCTCACGGAGTGGACAACAGGTCGGGCCGGGCTTCGAGCGGGCTCGGGCCGGGCCGGCCCGCGTGCCGGCCCGGCCCATGCCCACCTCTACATACAAGTTATTTCGCAAAGAAGAATAGTAATAGCGTGGATAACAACACATAAATTTAGTGGAACACTCTACTTTTTTTTTTTTTTTTTTATAAAGGTAAGGAAAAAAAAAGCATTAGGAGACTCTCTGCTCGAGGGGAACACCTAATGCATCAGTTACAAGAATATTAGATAATGTTGGAGCATTACAAAGATCTATAGTAAAAGAATTCTGAACTAAGTGTCCGACATTAGCGATCCAATCTGCCGCTCTGTTGGCTTCCCGAAAGACATGGGCTATGTGCGAAGATTCGAGTTTATGAAGAAGAATCTGAATGTCTGTGATGATATTGTGAATTTGTCAAGGAGCGGTCTATAGCTCTTTGACTGCATTGATCACTAGTAAATTGTCCCCTTCAATAAGAATGTTCTTAATGTTGTGTTGGATGGCGAAGGAGATGCCCCTGTGAAGAGCGGTGGCTTCGGCCACAAAAACTGGGGTAGTGCCAAGGTGGTAGGACATTGCATGCATGCTTCGACCTGATGATCTCTAATGATGAAACCAGCAGCTGCAGAGGCCTTCTTTACTGAACCATCGAAGTTGAGCTTGAAGAAGTTAGGTGGCGGCGGACTCCAAGCGACAAGGATGGAGGGATGATGGAGGGGAAGGGAAGGGGATAGTGCTCCCGTGAAGGGAGAACCTTGAGAATGAAGGTGATCAATAAGAGTCCTAGTTCTCCATTGGAAGTGGTTAAACTTGGCTCGATGTAAGACCCTGCTGTGACACCATGATTCACTGGAGAAGATAATTGCATTTCGTTCTTTCCAAATACTCCATAAGAGAAAAATGACTTTGGTTATGGAAGTATTTGACTTAAAGGACTAGAGTGAAGAGAGAAGCTTTTGCGGATAGGTTGGAAAAGGTAACTGGAGCCAGTCCTTGGTTTGTGGGGAGAGCCATAAGGAGATCGACAGTTCACATTCGATAAAGAGGTGATCTATGGACTCACTTTTCTTATTACAGATAAAGCACAGGTCGGAAGGAATGATGTTACGCTTGTTGAGGATGCGACGGACACCTAAACTGTTATGGCATATTTGCCATAAAAAGATTTGAAGCTTTGGGGGAATATCTAACTTCCAAATCCATTTGAAAGGCCACGGAGGGTTGAGAGGAATGTTGTGAGCTAGCCAAGTTGCAGATTTGACTGAAAAATGGCCAGATGGCGTAGGACCCCAGACCGGGCAGTCTTTCATATCCGAGAGAGGCAGGGGAATTCCTTTGATTATGGAAAGTATATGGGGTGGGACAAATTGTTGAAGGCGATGAATGTTCCAAGTATGATCGGCATTAATGAAGTGAGCCACTTTTAGTTTTAAGTCGATAATGTTGCGGTTGGCATTGATAGTTGTAGCAAGGTCATCGTTAAGGGCCCAGTTGTCTACCCAAAACAAGGTATCCTTGCCATTACCGATTTTCCATCTAATTCCTTTTCTCAGAATATCGCGTTGCGCTAGGATTTTTTTCCAAATAGCAGAATCGTTAGGTTTTGGGGTATAGTAAAAAACAGAGCAGTGGTTGAGGTACTTTTCTTTTATTAGTTTTGCCCATAGGCTATCATGATTGGAAAGAAGGTGCCATCCCAATTTAGCCAGGAAGGCTTGATTAAGAGGGTGGGTTTTTCGTAGACCGAGGCCTCCTTGGCTCTTTGGTTGGCAAATTTTATTCCAGCTAATAAGTGGGATACTGTTTTTATCTTTGTTTTGTCTCCAAAAAAATTGCCTATGGATTGCGTCAATTTTGTTACTAATTTCCATAGGAAGGAGAGCTGAGGAGCAGGAGTAAGCTGGAAGTGCTTCAAGATTTGATTGAATGAGAGTTAGTCTTCCTGCTTTTAACAGGAATCCTGCTTCCCATTGTTGGATACGGTTTTGAGTTTTTTCCAAAATGTGGTGGAATTCTCTCTTGAGGGGGCGGAAAGAGGAAAAGAAAACTCCAAGGTAGCGGCCTAGGTGGCCATGAGAGGTCATATTAAACTGGCTAGCAATTGATGCTTTTTTGGAGTTTGGTATTTTACGGGACAAGACTAGTGATGATTTGTGAAAATTTACTAGTTGACCTGATAAAGCACAGAAGTCATCGAGGATGGCTTTGAGATTGTTGCAAGCTGAGGAAGTGGCTTTGCAAATAACAAAACTATCATCAGCGAACATTAAGCATGGAATTCGCGTGCCTCTGGGGCATAATTTTATGCCTAGTCCGGAGTTTGGTTTTGCGCTCTCGATTATTAGCTTTTGGATGAGAACATCCATACAAATAATAAAGAGGTAGGGTGAAAGAGGGTCCCCTTGCCTTAAACCTTTTTTCCGGTTTGAACCACTTAGTGGTTTCGCCGTTAATTTTTACTGAGTAGGATACATTAGTGACACATTGTTTTATCCAAGAAATCCATTGAATGGGGAAACCCATGGAGCTTAGTACTTGCCAAAGGAAATCCCATTCAAGGCGGTCACATGCTTTCTCCATGTCGAGTTTGAGGGCACACCAACCCACCTTAGAGGATGATTTTTAAAAAATATTCATGATTTCTTGGACAATGAGAATGTTATCATGGATGGATCTATCAGGGGTGAATGCGTTTTGTAATGGGCTTATATTTGATTTAAGAATAGGGCATAAACGTCTGACGAGAAGCTTGGAGATAGCTTTGTAAAGAGTGTTAATAAGACTTATCGGCCGGAAGTGGTTGGGAGTTTCTGGATTAGACTTTTTTGGAATGAGGGCTATAATTGTGTGGTTCAAGGCAGGAGGAAGCTTCCCATGATAGAAGAAACTTTGAATTGCTAAGCACATATCGTTCTCAATATAAGGCCAGTAAGGTTGGAAAAAATGGGCACCAAAACCATCGGAACCCGGGGCTTTATGGAGGTTCATTTCAAAGAATACTGCTTTTATTTCCTCAACAGAATAAGGAGCGGTAAGGGCGGTGATATCTTCTTGGGAGATGATGGGTTTAACAAAACTAAGGTCAATATTTCGATTGGTGGCTGATGAGCGAAACCTTTCTTTAAAGGCGTTATGGAGAAGAAGTTTTAGTTCTTCTGGCGAGTCGATCCATAAATCGGAATCTGAACGTAGTCTGTAAATAGAAGAGTTAGAAATTTTTTTTTTTCATTTTATGATGAAAGAATTTAGAGTTACGGTCTCCCTGAGTAAGCCAAGTTTTTCATGATAAATTAGCCCAATACTTTTGACGAAAGAGTAAAAGTTTTTCTCTTTGGATGATTAGACGAGAAAGGTGCTTTTGGAGAATGGGATTAAAAGGCGGTCCCAAAGCCTTTGCTCTACTTCTTTGATTTTATCATCATTTTGGATGAGCTTATTATTAGAGTGACCAAATTGAACTTTAGACCATTGCTTTAGGTGTTCCTTAATGCGACTTAATATATGTTGGATACGAAAGAATCTTGAACCTCTAATGGGTTGTGCCCAAGTTTTTCGTACAATGTTATGCGAAGTTTTGTCAAGTGACCAGTAGTTTTGAAATTTGAAGTGACGAGTGAATTGGTTGTGTTTGTCTTTGGAGTCATAAATGATTGGAGCATGATCCGAAACCGTAAAATTGCCATAATAAGTAATGCCATTCGGAAAAGTGAGTTCAAATCGTGAATACCAATTGCGCGGTCTAAGCGTTCGTAGATAGTGTTGTTATTGATAGTTTTTTTCCAAGAAAAAGCGTTTTGTAAACAGGGTACATCGGTTGCATTAAGATGAGCAAGTAGACTAGGAAGTCGAATTATTTGGTTGGAGCGAAGTGGTCTGCCACCTTTTTTATCATTAGGTGATAACATTTCGTTGAAATCCCCAATGGTAATCCAAGGGATGGAAATGGGACTTAAAAATTTTGAAAAATGCTCCCAAAAATCGTCTTTATCATGTTCTTGAGCAGGTCCATAAATACCCGAAATGAGTATATTTTATTAAGCGGTTTGTAGTTGATGTGAAGGTGAGCACTTCGGTTGGTAGAAGTATAGTTTATTAAATCGAGCTTAACGCTATTCCAAAGAATCCAAATACCACCACTATGATTAATGGGGTCAATAATTAGTTTGTTTTCAAAGTGCAGCGCTTTAAGGATATTAACGCTATTGATTCGCGAAGTCATGGTTTCAGAAACAAAGAAAATGTCAGGTTTATGCTTATGAGTTAAAAAAAGGAGTTCAGCAAGAGCTTCATGTTTCTTGCCCCCTTGAATATTCCAACTAAGTATCTTCATGATACGAATAGTGTAGCAGCAAGAAGCTTCCGAGAGCCCAAAATTTACAGGAAGAATAGTGACCATGGAGGCATTGGTCTTTAATGGGAAAAACCCAATACAATGTGTCAAAGCGGACGCTTAACATCCGGGTCATTTGGGACTTAAAAGCCCAGACAATACTTACAGTGGGAGTTAGGAGGGAAACCCAAGAGTTCATGTTCACGAGAACATCGAACAAAGACGGAGGCCCTAAATTTAGGCCCAGCCCAAACTGAATCAATGCAGACCTGCAATTTAGAATAATCACAAAGAATGAGAAAAAATGAGCTTTAAAGGAGAAGAGTGAGGCATAGGACAAGGCAGAGGGGGCTAAAAAGCTGCAGAATGTATGGGGAGGGAGAAAGAAGAGATTGAGCGAAGAAAAAAACCACAGGAAACGCATGCAGTAGAGATTTGTCAGGAACATCGAAAAGATGAAGAACACAAAGTGGAACCAGTAACCATGTAAGATACATAATAAAATAAATTCAGAAGCATAAAAGAAACTAGATAAGTCTGATAAATTAGAGGAAAGTAATAAGTACAAAATAATCCCAGGGCTAGTTAACATCATGTGCAGTAAGAAGCCTGGGTAAGCAAAAAAGGGGAATTAGGACTAGGGGATATTACATTGGAGCTCATACAGATAAGAAAACCCCTAGAACGATTAGCAAAAACAAAAGGTAATCCCATAATGGAGAGCGACGTAACATAAAATAAAAAGTACAACTTAATCATGAAGGATAGAATCAGGGAGGGGAGGGAGCTTCAAAATCCTCCTTCCTCCTGCGCTTGAGGCTGTCCTTGGTAGCACCAGAGCTGTCATCGGCGCTAGGGATACAGCAAGAAGAGAGAATCTCCGTCATGTCCGCATCAAAACCAACAGTAGGCGAGTGGTGAATAACTCCTAGAGCTTTGATGAAATCATCGTCCAGGTCATCATCATCTTCCGAGTAGACATGAAGGGTTGAGGTATCAATATTTGCAGGAGAGTGAGAGATGACATGAGGGTTTAGATGGATGCCATCATCACCAGAAATTTGGAACTCAGCTAAGGACTCAAACGCATTTGTTATAGGCAGCACAGGGGCAACAGGAGGTGCAGGAAGCTGGGGGAAATTTGTATTATCTACCTGGGCAATAGCATGGGGAGTGAGACGAGGGGTAGCAGGAAACTTACGGTAAGGGCGTCTACCCCTGAAGGAGCCCCTGAAAGACTGAATGCGGGGTCTACCACACCTTTGAGGCTTAACAAACAACCAGTTAGAGTCCAAATGGGAAGGGGAGGGAGGGTCCAAAGAGCTAGCCTCCAACTTAGCTACCACAAGGTCCAAGCAAGCAACGGGTTTTTTAGGACACAGAGACAAAACATGATCTTTTACTCCACACAACGGACACACTTCATGGATACCCTCGTACGTTAGGAAAAACTCAGAACAACCATGCTCACCTACCATAGATATGGACCTAGGAACAGGCGAGGAAATACTGATATTGAGACATACTCTTGCATACTGAGCCTTATCATCATTTTGCAGCGTAAACCTATCCAATTTTATTAAGTGACCAATTTTACGGGTTAGTTGAGCAAGATGGGGCCAGGTCCAGTACTCATTAGGGAGAAAGGGGATCCTAACCCACTGGTCAACACGGATGACGGAGTTAAGGAAGGGCTGAAACATAGGTCTCCAAGGTTGGAGGACAAAATTGAGGCCTTGGACAAACCAAGGACGTCTGTCCCAGACCTCAGTTTTGTCCAGGGGGTTGACAAACTTAATGAGAAACCAGCCATTAGAGATGTAACGGATAGAAACATCTCCCATAATGAAGGACCAGTCACGCCTAAGACGGGTAATAATGGCAGCAGAAGGGATTGGGTCTCCCCAAATTTTGCCCAAGAGACAAGACGCCTCGAGGGTAGTGCGGGTAGTGTCATCTAAGGGGGGGGGGCTTCTACAGTGATGCTGGGGGGAGTTGGATTTGGAAGGTCTGAGATAGGAGGACTTGGGTCCCCTGGTTGAAGGGGAGCGGAAGATGAATTGTCACGGTGATCAACCAGACATTCAATTGGCCCAGGGGTTGCGGAATTGTTCGGACTAATACAGTTATCCATAGAGGAAGTTGAAGTGGAATTGGTCCTATCAGAGTGAGAGGGAATGGGATGAATAGGGCGAGAGGATTTGAGGACATTTGCGTACGAATCAGGAGGGGGAACGTCTGACATGAGGGAAAAAACACCAAGAGGTAAGAGAAGATGGGAACAGTAGAAGGAAGGCAGAAGAGAGTATGAGTGCAGGGAATAAAATATTGGGATGATCTGAACAGTTACAAGGGATGGGTATTTATAGGCAAAACATCTAAGGCAAGAATTATAAGTCACAACACAGAGGGAGGGCACTGAGGGGGTGGGCCAAGGAGCGTAAGGGAGACGAATAGCCATATTGGTAATAGAAAGAGAGGAGAGAGAAAGAGAAGCAGACAAGTGAAAGAGCCAAAACAAAATCCGGGGAATTAAGCAAATAAAGTGGGCGCAAACAAATTCATTAAGGCAATAAGCAAAATTAAATTGGGGAAAAACAAGAAACTTCCCTGGATTGGTTGAGGGGAGACCTGACAATATAGCAGCCAAGGGCGAAGAGCACGCCAAGCAGTAGACCATAGCAGTAGGCTTCATAATAATAATTTGGGGAAAAGCAGCACAATTAGTCACAAAAACACTCTTAATTTCGCTTATCTCGAGAAACCCGATACAGGCAAAAAAAACTACCCCTTGGATCGAAATCATTACTCCTTGAGCTTCCAATACGCCACACCAATGGCTGATTTTTGTTTGGATTAAAATTAACCCGAGAAAAAGAAATAGTCTTGAAAAGATCAAAGGGTCATCATTAGATTTAATACTTGGGGGGTAAGGCAATTTTTGTGGGAATCTTAAGTAAATAACAGGGAAGAAGAAAGGACAGGGGAGAAATGAGCTGTGGAATTGGTTCGCAGGGGTTTTGGCGTGGAAGAAGTTGGATTTTCTTTTTTTTCGCTTTTTCTTTCTCTTTCTCTCACTAGAAAACACTTGCATCGTTTTGGTTCATATACATAAAAAGTAGTGGAACACTCTACTTGCTGCCAATTAGTTATAGGATACTTCTCTCCAATGTAGACTTATGATTCATAGACGCGTGTAGACAGTAGACTCGTTGAATATTAAAAGGATTTTCCCATATATAACTTTTACCATTGACCTATCTACATATTGGCATTCATATTCATTTTCATAATATCTCTCAGTTTTTCTTTAACTTCAAGCCTTTTTCTCTTTTTTTTTTTTTTTTTTTTTTTTTTGAGGGGAAACGGAAGCAACTTTAACTTCAAGCCTAGCTAACCTCAATTACCAGAAAATTATAAGCCTTATTAGTCGTGGTTTATATGATTGAAAATACTTGGAGACATAGTTAGGACAATCCTAAGCCGCCTTGTCTCCTTGTGTGACCTGTGACAAAAATCTGGACATGCTAATGCTGGCTACCCTATGTCATATTGATAAGAACTTAATTATATGTATATTTAATGCATGTAATGTTTGTAGTTGTTTATTGTATAAGATCATGACACTAATTAGTAGTTGGACCTCCATTGTCTTATCCTGATATTGATGGTAATTATGTGATTTGGTTAGTAGCTAGTTTGTTGATTTAAATTGGAAATAGTAGTAGTTAGTAGTTTTTATTACTAAATGTACAATATTAGAAACGAGATCTTTATGAGATATGCCCTTTTTCCTTTTTTTTTTCCCTAAGAGAATATGTTGTTTTATGTGAAGGAATTGTGTCATTGACTCTAATGCAATTACTAAATATAACATGGATCATATTATGGAGATAATAAATTCATTAAATTGGGTCGTCTATACGTCTTGCTAGAGAATGCTATAGAACTTCAGGTTTAGTAAATAATAAACCCGAAGCCAAATTAGATGGATCCTACAAGGTCACACTTACACAATCTGGATCAATAAAAGAATGACCTAGAGCCCATGTAGGACTCTAGGAGTGGCCGACCAAGGAGAAAGAAAAGGAAATGACTCCTAACCTAGTTTGTTCCTATAATTAGGTGTGGGGTGAGAAAATAAGGTAGTTAGTTTTTCTATCATTATTTTCTCTCTCCTCTTTTCTCTCTCTTTCAAAGCTACGTAATACTGCTCCAAGAAATAGAAGAGTCCCTCTTCCTTCCAACTAGCATTGGTGGAGCATTGATCTGGATTCATGGACCTAGTAGAGGAATCTCAATTGCGGTTCTATCTCCGAATCTCGAAGAGTTTTGTGGAAATCACGCGTCAAAGGTTAATTCTTAACTATTATGTGATCCTTGAATGTATATGCACGATATCCTGTTTTAAGTGCTTATGAATGTGATTCTTAAAATTCCGCTTATAGTACTTATAATCCTACAGGGGTATCAGTTTTAGCCACTTGCATATAGTTTTTTGGTCATAATAATTAGATTTATTTTGATGTGTTCATGACTAGTTTTAATTGATTAAGGGGAGGAATTGAATTATGGATGTTTTATTTAATTGGATTAATTAAATTTGATTTAATTTTCTTAATAGCCGATTTTTTTTTATTATTCGACCTAAAAATTTTGATTTTTGCAATTCGAATATAATTTTGGTTGGCTGAATTTTTGAAAATCTAAAAACCTAATTTTCGAATTTCAAAAATTAATATGGAGTGGCCGAATTTTTAGAAATCTAAAACACTAATTTTCGAAATTAAAATTTAATTTTAGATCTCAAATTTTTTGAAAATTTCGAGAGTTATATGTATATTATTAATCTGTGAAAAGATTTTTGTGTGAATTAGAGATTAATACATATGAATAATGCTAAACTTAAATTAAAATAGATATTTTATGTTAATTTCGGAAATTCAACTCATATAATTAATCTGAATTTTCAGATATAAATTGTTTATGTATGACAAATTAATTCATGTAAAAGGAGTTTTATATGAATTTAAGGTTAATTGATATGAATAGCCCTAAAATTAATTAAAATAAAGATTTAAATTAATTTGCAGAATTAGGCATAAAGGAGTTTATGTTTAATTTAATTTGATCACTAACTTAATTTACAAGAAGTTGTGATTTAATTTAATCCCCACAAAAGAAAAAAGAAGGAAAGGAGGAGGAGCAGCCACGGCTGGGTGGCGCAACCACCTGCTGGTGGGGCCATGGTGGCTGCTCCAGGTGGTCGTTGGTGGGCAGCCAGGGCTGCGCCAAGAAGAACCTTGTCATGGCGGTGGCAGAAGCAGTCTTTGCGTTAGCGAAGACAAGAGCAATGCAGCGAATAAAGGTCTTGCGGTGGCGGCGAAGAAGTCTTTGCGTTAGCAGCACAAGAGCAGCGGCAGCAGCAGCGTGGCTTGCTAGCCACGTTTTGTTGCTGCCCAGCAGCGATTTTTTCAAAAAAAAAATTTTTTTTGGGAAAATCATTAAAACAGATTTTCAGGATATTAAGCAGATTTTCAATTAAATAAATCCATAATTTTATTCTTTAATCTAATTAAAATTAGTAGGCTAGATTTTCTAGGATAAAATCTTTAGGTGGTTAGAAATTGCTTAAATATTTTATCTACTTGCTATGATTAACAATATTTGATATTTTGATTGATGGCAAGAATAATTTGTGATATTATGATGTGGCATTTTATATTTGATATAATTGCTATGAATGACTAATATGGCCCAAATTTAATCTAGAAAATACGATCTACGTATCGTGATGTATTCTTGTAATTTAAATACGATCTGCGTATCGTTAAATATTTTTGTAATTTATTTAATTTAGATTTTATTTAAATCATTTTGATACTTATGTAATCCAAAGACGAGCCCATCAAGAGAAGGCCCATGGCTAAGATGGATGGAGATCCATGAAGAGTCCAAGGAGGAGCCCATGATGCTTAGTTCTTAGGATTAGGGGCCATACGAGATCATATTTATTTTTTGCATTTTATTATTATTTAAAATGCTTATAAGCTTATTGTATGTTAGTTATCAATACGCTAGAGTTCATTAATTCATAATAACATACTAAAAACTTAGGTCCCGCAAATATTAAGGTTAGCTTTTCCAAACATAAAGTGCTTATTAACCCTTAATTAATAGTAATAGGTCATGCCTCCGTAGGGTATTATCATTAATTTTGGGAGATAAGGTAAAATTGCGAATTTTACTACTTAGTTTGGTTATCCTTAACAAAATCATCAAAAGCGTTTTGGGTTTTAAAGCAAGAGATAGTTAAGCATGCGATGATTACCAATCTAAACAAGAATTATGAAGTGTTGTAATTAGTAAAGGAGTTTACTTACCTTGAGAATGTAACGTTAAGATAAGGCCTCCGTCTGCTTAGTGTTGCATGTTGATAGGATCTTGTATTCACTTGTTCAAATGGGACATTAAAATTGAATAGGTGATCAACCTATAAACCTTTGCATGTTTTGGTTGTTTTATAAACATAATATTAAACTTTGCTTTTATTCTGTCTGTAGATACTATGTCTAACAACAACAACAAATCTGTTTTCAACATTCGTCCTTTCCTTGAAAAGGATTGGCTGAATGGTGAAAATTTCATCAACTGGGAAAGAACCCTAAGACTCGTATTGAGGTCTGAGGGTCGAGAGGATGTCTTAGAAACCCCACTTCCTGTGATTACTGATGAGTCGACTGAAGCCGACAAACGTCGTGCTAAGCAGGCCAATGATAGGTATGTACCGATCACTTGTTTGATGATAGCAGTCATGGAGCCGGACCTCCAAAAGAGGTTCGAAACCAATGATGCTTATACCATCATGCAAGAGCTGCGGGCTATGTTTCAAACACAAGCCTGAGTTGAGCGGTATGAAACCAATATGGAGATACTAGAATGTCACATGAAGTCGGGTCAAGCTGTTGGCCCCATGTTTTCGCTATGATGGGTCTTTTCGAAAATATGGAACGACTTGGATTCCCTTACAGGGTTGAGTTGGCTACTGACATTATTCTCCACTCATTGCCTGACAACTTCAATCAGTTCAGGATGACCATCAACATGAATGAGTCTGGAAAGACTTTGCAAGAGCTGCACGGGTTGTTGGTCAATGCTGAGAGGAATATCCCTAAAGAACCAAAGAAAGAGGTTCTTATGGTTCAGAAGGGAAAGGGTTTTAAGAAGAAATGGGCAGGAAAGAAGGACAAAGGCAAGCAAGTTGATGTTGTTGCTGAAAAACCTAAGCCAACCGCCAAGCCAAAGGTGGCCGCGGAAAGCAAGTGCTTCCATTGTCACAAGATAGGACACTGGAAGAGGAATTGCCCTTTATACTTGGAGGAAAAGAAGTCTGGGGCTTCCACTTCAGGTATATTTGTTCTAGAAATCAATTTAACTTCTACTTCTTTATGGGTATTGGATACCGGTTGTGTTCTCACATAGTTAATGATGCGCAGGGACTAAAAAGAAGTAGGAGGCTGGCAAAGGGCGAGGTAGAGCTTCGCGTTGGAAATGGAGCACAGGTTGCTGCACTTACCATAGGTAGCTATAGTCTGCTTTTGCCATCTGGCTTTGTTTTAGAATCAAATAATTGTTATTTTGTTCCTTCGATAATTAGAGGAAACGGAGAAGACCTATTCTCAACCAAAGCAAAAGTAAAAAAAACAAAGAAAATCTTTGTACATCATACAGCTATGGTGGGGAACATAATTTCTTATTCTGTTTTGGATTCTGAAGGGTTTTGTTTTGAAATTAAGAACAAATGTTGTTCCATTTCTTACAATAATATGTTCTATGCTAGTGCTAAATTGATAAATGGCTTATATGTGCTTGGTAGGTCATTACAAGTCTATAACATAGATAGCAAGAAACAAAAATCAAATGAATCAAACCTAACCTACATTTGGCATTGTCGAATGGGTCATATAACCAAAAGCGCATCCAAAAGTTACAACAGGATGGCATTCTTCCATCATTTGATTTTGAATCATTTGATGTATGTGAATCATGCTTGATGGGGAAAATGACAAAGTCACCGTTTACTGGAAAGGCTGAAAAGGCCAGCGATCTCTTGGGCCTCATACATACATATGTTTGTGGTCCTATGAGCACAAAGGCAAGGGGAGGGTTTAATTACTTCATTACGTTCACTGATGATTTGAGTAGATATGGGTATGTCTACTTAATGAAACCTAAGTCGGAATCTTTTGATAAATTCAAAGAGTTCCAGAATGAAGTACAAAATCAACTTCGTAAGACAATTAAAGCACTGCAATCCGATCGTGGTGGCAAGTATTTGAGCCAAGAGTTTGATGATCATTTGAAGGATTGTGGAATTCTTTCACAATTGACTCCACCAGCAACACCGCAATTAAATGTTGTATCTGAAAGGAGGAATCAGACCTTATTGGATATGGTTCGATCAATGATGAGTCTTCTGATCTTCCGATTTCTTTTTGGGGATATGCTCTCGAAACCGCTGCACACACACTAAACAGGAGCCCGTCAAAGGCTGTAGAAAAGACTCCATATGAGTTATGGAATGGAAAAAATCCAACCTTGTCTTTTCTTAAGATCTGGGGATGTGAGGTCTATGTAAAACGTTTACTTTCAGACAAACTTGCACCCAAGTTAGATAAATGTCTCTTTGTGGGATACCCAAAAGAGACAAGGGGTTATTACTTCTATAATCGTCAAGAGAACGAAGTGTTTGTTGCTCGTGATGGTGTCTTTCTTGAAATGGAATTTGTTTCTAGAAAGACAAGTGGGAGTAAAATAATTCTCGAAGAAATTCGAGATGAGCAACAACTGGACTAGCTCACACCATGTCAGAGACGGCCCGACAAGACGAAACTCTAGTTCAGGAGATGACGTATTCAACGCGTGAAACTCCTACCGTCCCACTTGAATCTAATTCAAGCGAAGATCTTCAAGAAGTTGAAGAGAACATTTCTCTTGATGCTCAAGCCCCGCGTAGGTCCAGTAGAGAAAGGATTCCAAACAAGAGGTTGGTTGATTTCCTGTAAACTGAAAACTCTGAAATTATGATTTTGGAGAATTCATAACCTACTACCTACAAACAAGCTTTGACGAGCCCAGACTCTGAGAAATGGCTTGAGGCCATGAAATCTGAGTTAGACTCCATGTCTGAGAATAAAGTTTGGACCCTGGTCGACTTGCCTAATGGGGTTAACCTATTGGATGCAAGTGGGTGTTCAAATTGAAAACAGACAAAGATGGGAATGTCTATGTCTATAAAGCAAGACTGGTTGCAAAAGGATTCAGACAAATTCATGGTATAAACTATGATGAGACCTTTTCTCCAGTAGCAATGCTTAAGTCAATTAAGATACTTTTAGCGATTGCTGCATTTTATGATTATGAAATTTGGCAGATGGATGTCAAAACCGCATTCTTGAATGGGTTCTTGAATGAGGATGTGTACATGACACAACCTGAGGGTTTTGAGGATCCAGATAATCCTAAAAGGGTTTGCAAGCTTCAAAGATCCATATATGGATTGAAGCAGGCATCTCGGAGCTGGAATATTTGATTTGATGAGGCAATCAAGAAATCTAGTTTCATTAGAAGCGAAGAAGAGTCTTGTGTTTACAAGAAGTTTAGTGGGAGCAGCTTAGTCTTCTTGGTATTGTATGCAGATGACATACTACTCATGGGAAATGACATACCTATGCTTGAGCCAGTCAAGGAATGGTTGAAAAATTGTTTCTCCATGAAGGACCTTGGAGAAGCTGAGTACATACTGGGAATTAAAATCCATAGAGATAGGTCTCGAAGGATGATTGGACTAAGTCAAGAAACTTATATTGATAAAGTTCTTGCAAGGTTCAACATGGAAAACTTGAAGAGAGGATTCATTCCCATGTCACATGGCATATCGCTTAGCAAGAGTCAGTGCCCGACTGAGCCTGATGAGTTGAAAAGAATGAGTAGCATACCTTATGCTTCGGCTATAGGGTCTATCATGTATGCCATGATAAGTACTCGACCAGATGTTGTATATGCCTTGAGCATATGTAGCAGGTTCCAAGCAAATCCAGGGGAAGCACACTGGATTGCAGCTAAGAGCATCCTTAAGTACTTGAGAAGAACTAAAGGCATGTTCTTAGTCGATGGAGGCGAAAGTGAGTTGGTTGTTAAAGGTTATACTGATGCGAGCTTCCAAACAAACAGAGATGATTACCGCTCTCGGTCAGGGTACGTCTTTTGTCTAAATGGAGGAGCAGTGAGCCGGAAGAGCTCAAAGCAAAGCACTGTAGCAGACTCTACGACAGAATCAGAATATTTAGCAGCGGTTGAAGCAGCTAAAGAAGCAGTTTGGATAAAGAAGTTCTTGATAGAGCTGGATATCATACCTAGTGCTCTGGAAGGGATTGAGTTGTTCTGTGATAACAATGGTGCTATTGCGCAAGCAATAGAACCGAGATCACATAACAAATCCAAACATGTAATGAGGAAGTATCACCTCATTAGGGAGATTGTTGACAGGAAGTATGTCAGGATCTGCAAAGTTCACACGGATGAGAATGTGGCTGATCCGCTCACTAAACCACTACCTCAACCCAAGCATGAGTGTCACGCTAGGGCTATAGGTTTGAAGCAAATGTTAGACTGGCTTTAGATTGTACTAGGTTTAGAGAAACTTGTTACAATGTAGAGACATGGTTTTGCTATTTTATGTTTATGAGAAGTAAAATTTTATCTTATTTAATTTTGGTTTGGTATTAAATAAAATGTCCAAAATATATCTTGAATTCAATGGTTTTGTCAAATATGTGATTTGATGAATGAAACACCATAAGTGAACATAATTCATAGAATATTATACTCCCTCTGTCCCAAAATAATCTTTACACTTTCCTTTTTCATCTGTCCCTGAATACTCTTTACACTTCTATTTTTGGATATGACCCACTATTATTTTAATCCATCTACCTTTTAACTATTGGCCCACACTCTCTCTCCTCCAAATAAAATAATACTACTTTTAATAGCTACTAACTCCTATTACATCTACTTTTCAATAAAATAACAATTGACAACCAAACAACAACTTATCATCTAAAACTACGTGCCTTGATAAGTGTCAAGAGTATTCTGGGACGGAGGGAGTGGTTCCTAATCTAAGTCGTTAAATTGGACATAAATGACTTAATGAAGGATTAGCATATAAGATTGATTGATAGCGCTGTTTCATGGGCTGTGGGAACATGGAGATGTTTAGTCAATCATATGGACATGTATAGTAGATACATGATCGAACAAACCTACTTAGAAGTTTCTATAACTTCGTAATTATATTAGTGGATTCCTAAGACATGAGTGGAACACTACTTAGCCTAATGATTGGTATAACTTTGATGCTGTCAAACGTCATGCCGTAAAAGGGGACTATAAAGGCAGTGTTCGGGTTGTGCTAAAAGTTGAGTGGGAGTTTTAGTTGCCATAAGATTGAAAAGTCCTCCTATATGAGATAGGATGGGTGTCTTGGCCCCTTGGAGAGTGAAAATTGAAAAATGCATGGTCGTGCTCAAATGGATTATATGATGATCATTTGTTTGTCAATTCAAACTCGGATTTCAAGGATTAATTTGAAGACTAGTATGGATGACATAGAAATATGGTCATACTATCAAATTGGACACTAAGAGACTTAAGGAATTTGAAGATTGCACACTCGTCTCGGACAAGTGGGAGATTGAAGGAATTGTGTCCTTGACTCTAATGCGATTACTAAATATAACATGGATCATATTATGGAGATAATAAATTCATTAAATTGGGTCGTCTATAAGTCTTGCTAGAGGATGCTATAGAACTTCAGGTTTAGTAAATAATAAACCCGAAGCCCAATTAGATGGATCCTACAAGGTCACACTTACACAATCTGGATCAATAAAAGAATGACCTAGAGCCCATGTAGGACTCTAGGAGTGGCCGGCCAAGGAGAAAGAAAAGGAGAGGACTCCTAACCTAGTTTGTTCCTATAATTAGGTGTGGGGTGAGAAAATGAGGTAGTTAGTTTTTCTATCATTATTTTCTCTCTCCTCTTTTCTCTCTCTTTTAAAGCTACGTAATACTACTCCAAGAAATAAAAGAGTCCCTCTTCCTTCCAACTAGCATTGGTGGAGCATTGATCTGGATTCGTGGACCTAGTAGAGGAATCTCAATTGCGGTTCTATCTCCGGATCTCGAAGAGCTTTGTGGAAATCATGCGTCAAAGGTTAATTCTTAACTATTATGTGATCCTTGAATGTATATGCATGAGATCCTGTTTTAAGTGGTTATGAATGTGATTCATGAAATTCCGCTTATAGTACTTATAATCCTACATTATGATGTGGAACGTGGACAATACTATATAGTTAGAGTTTGCATTTCTTTTTAGGAAAAACTGATTGCAATAATATTTGACAAGGCATAAGAGCCGCTGTTGTTCAAGCCCTATTCTATTCAACTTATCTTTACTTATCTGAATTTATCTTAACTTATATGAAATTATTAGACCTTATCTAAACTTATTAGACCTTATTTTGTGGAGTGTCAGACCTTTTTTTGCTGAACTGAACTTATCTGAACTTATTAGACCTTATTAGTCCCTATTTGAATTGAACTTATCTGAACTTAATTTTTCTTAAAAAAAACTGAAAATAAGGTGAATAAAATAGGGCTAATTAGTTGGCTTCCCAATATTCACTTCCAATAATTGAACCACTAATCACCGACGAAGTATATAATCGTTGACCATTACCACCATCACAATCCTCAACCAACCCATGAAGTGAACCACCCCACATTTCCTTGAGACTGATAAAGAGATAGGCCTGGTGCCTCTAGTGGTGCTGGGACCTAGGAGTCTTTTATGTTGAACCTCTTGTTTGTATGCACATGTGAGTTGTCCCACGGTGAGTTGAGAAAATAACCACCTTATAAACTTGTGGAGGAACTTTTCCTATTGCCATGTGATTTTAGAATGGAATCCCTATTGGGCTTGTAAGTGGTCTAAAACTATACTCTTTCCTATCGGCTCATACCTAGTTTCAGTTTTCTTGGAAGTGTTGTCAAGCACCGAAGAAACATACCTGATGGAAGAAATAAATGGTTAGAGTACATGATTGGAGCAGAAAAACAAACAATAACAAATCCAGCCACTGCTGCCAAAGCCTCCATAGTGCTCCCTCTCACATATTTTGCACACTTTATATTTCCACATTTTAAATTTTGCTCACTTGACAAAACTAAGTAATACATGTGCAAAAAATGTGCTTGGGAACACATAGTAGATGCTCCTAGAAACACCTAAGAATTTGCACACTATTTCCCCTTTTTCTAACCACCATTTAGCCACATATGTTAAACACTAATACCACCACCAAATATTACAAAACAAAAATAAAATTAATTTTAACTAAAATTTAGGTAGGAAGATGAATAAAAGGGTTGAAAAATAACACAATATATACTTCCTTGTTTCATTTTAAGTGCAACACTTTGACTTTTGCTCTATTCATACACCTCACTTTGACCGTATTCTTTTACTAATATATAAAAACAAAAATGATCATCTAAAATGTTGTTAGATTTGTTTCAATAAATATTTTCATAATATCAACTTTTAATAACTTTTACAAATACATAATAAGAGATAATAATGGTCAAAGTTGTGTGTTGGCAAGTGTGAAAGTCAAACTGTTGCACTTATTTAGAAACGGAGGTTAGTAATTAACAAGTTACTAGTTACCCACATTTGGAAGACATCCCCATAATCTTAATAAATATAGAGCGCGCCACGTAGGATTTTCGTGTCATTAAGTTTTATTTTCATTTTTTACAAAAATATAGTTCTACATAGATTTAAATACATATAAGGAGTTTTGGATAAACGAAAATTAGAGTTTGGTTTTGAATAAGCAATCTAAATTACTATATTATGTAAATTGTATATAACTTTTGCTACAAAGTTCGAAATATTATAATTTTTGTACCATTGGAGAGTTCGAAATAGGCCTTGAAATATGATCCATTTACAATATAGTTCTACAACTTATGAAATAGAGTGTGCCACATAGGATAGCCATGTCATTAATTTTTATTTTAAATCTTTACAAAAATAGAGTTCTACATAGATTTAAATACATATAAGGAGTTTTAAATAAGCAAAAATTAGTGTTTGGTTTTGAACGAACAACCTAAATTATTATATTATGTAAATTGTATATAAATTTTGCTACGAAGTTTGGGATATTATAATTTTTGTACCATTGGAGAGTGCTCGAAATAGGCTTCGAAATAGGATCCATTTACAATATAGTTCTACAACTTATGAAATAAAGCGTGCCACATAGGATAACCACGTCATTAATATTTATTTTAAATCTTTTTAAAAAAAATAGATTTCTACATATATTTAAATACGAGTTTTAGATAAGGGAAAATTAGATTTTGGTTTTGAATAAACAACCTAAATTATTGTATTATGTATATTATATATAACTTTTGATACATAATTCAAAATATTATGATTTTTGTACCATTAGATAGAGCTCAAAATATGCTTCAAAAATAAGATCCATTTACAGTATAGTTTTATAGCTCATGAAAATATATTATCTTTCAAAATCTTAGTCTTTCTCAACTAAATCAAAATTAGTATTGAACAAAGTTCATTAAGAAACTTTGTTGTTACAAGAAAAATAAAGTTTTATAGCGATAAAATTAAATATGTATTAGAGTTCTGAATGATGAAAAATTAGAGTTTGATTTTAAACAACCTTATAATATTATAGAGAGCGCTACCTAAGCATGCCATATCATTATTTTAAATTTATCTTATAAAATAAAGTTTTGAATACATATAAATACATGCAAGGAGCTTTGGATAAGTGAAGATTAGAGTTTGCTTTTGAATAAACAATATAAATTATTAAACTAGTCAAATTGAATATAACTTTTGTTGCATAATTCATAATATTATAATTTTTATACCATTGGAGAGCGCTCGATATATGATTCGAAATAGGATCCATTCACAATATAGCTTTACAACTTATGAAAATGTATTTATTTAGATAAATGATAACGTATTATTTATTATTTATTTTAGATATATATAAAAATAACTATAAGAATAGTGCACTATATGTGATTATAACTTTTGAGTACTACAAGATCAAACAAAATATGTCTTTTAAAATCATATTTATAAAAATTTAGTTATATAAAGGTAAAAAATAGAGTTCTAAATATGTATAAGTACATATCTACTCCTTCTGTCTTTAATTACTTGCAAAATTGGTGTGGGAACAAGTATGTAGGAGATGAGAAATAGGATAGCAGGGACCATAACTTTATTGAAAAATTACAAATATATGGAATTTACATTTAGGAAGATTAGAAAAATAAAGGGGAATATTGGTGCTTATATGTGAGTCATGGAAACTAAACAAAGAAATATAGCAAGTGAAAAAAGACATCCATTCATGGTAAATGTAGCGATTAAAAAAGACGGAAGGAGTATAATTTTGGATGGTGAAAAAGTTAAAGTTTAATTTTGACTAGTCAACGTAAAAAGATTATAAAATATAAGTATAATTGTTACTACGTTGTTCAGAAAAATGTAACTTTTACACCATTGGAACTTGCATACAACTACTAAAAAAACTAGATGAATGTTTTATTTTAATCATATACGTTGGATCAAATTATAATAAAAAAAGTTATAAGAACGATATGAATTTAATATAATGAGAAGTATTCTTTGAATTATGATAAGAATATAGGAGTTTTATAATTATTAAGAGAGATTAGAATTTGATTTTCAATAAATTATCTAAAAATAAATAATACAATTAAGTATTATGAATTTTGCTACATACTACAAACAAATACACAATCTCATTATAATTGAATAGAGCTTGAGATTTGCATTAAAATAATAATCATTAATTAAGAATATAATTAGATTACTATAAGATATGTTTCTCAATAAATACATAATTTATCTTATTTATTATCACATAGCTATGACATGAATATAATTCAACCAAATTAAAAAGAACCGTGAATCGCAGGGGTTTCAAAATCTAGTTTAGACTATTTTGAAATAACTCTACTAAAAATTATTAAAAGCGGATTGTTCCGATATGGAAAAAAAGCTTTGGCAGTGAACCGGTATCTCCTTATCACATGAGCCAGTTTGATGACCTAACCTCGGGGGTTGATTCGAGGAACGCCCCTCCAATGCCTAAGTCAGTAAAGATAAAGTCGGTAGCTCTCAACTACTATGTAGCTATGATTGTGAATAGAGGTGTCAAAAACTGGGCCGAGCCATGGTTGAACCCGCATCGGACCCAGACCTAACTTGTTCCGAGCGAGAGTAGAAGGTTGAAAGCCGACCCATTCCGATCCAGCGTCTACCCGTGGCCACTTGGACCCGTGGAACTGGAAACCCAAACCGATCTGGGCCTACCCAGGTTGGACCCGTAAATTGCCCGGTTAGTCTTTGATGATTATATTCTATATGATTTAATTAAGGAGTAGCATTTAAAGGCATGTAATTGTAAGTATTTGGGTTGTTTGCAACTTTGCTTATAGTGTATTACAAATTACAATATTGAGCCATTTGATGATTTGAAGTTTTGAACTATGCAAAGCAAATCTTATTAACTATTAAAGAACATAGGAACTACAAAACTTAACGGATTATGCATTAAGTTTTGTACTTCCTATGCTCTCAGCTCTCTAATGATAAATAACATTTACTTTGCATCTTTCATTTGTGAGTTTACATTTACCTTGAGAATTGAATTGAAAAATAGATTGAATTTGAAGGGATTAAAGGTAGAAAGAGAAAGTACTAACTAAATTACATTGGGATATTGGAAAGAGTAAGATAAGTAAATTAGTTAAAATGTAAAACTCTTATATTCATATAATTTAATGTTTACAAAATATCAAGTATTTACAAATGAATAATTTAAATAACAAAATGAGTAACTAAACTAAATAATATTATAGAATGAATGAAATTATATACAAGTATTGACTAGTGAACTAATAATCTAATTAGATGTGTCAATGGAATAGGCCAACATCACATCAACAACCCAGCAACAACAGCACAGCCACAGCCCAGCAGCAACAACCCAACAGCAACAGCCCAACAGCATAGCAATAGCCCAGCAGCAACAATCCAGTAGATGGTAGAAAACACCAAAAAAAACTCACAGAGAAAAACATAAGTAGTTTATAAGTTTCAAATTTTAAATTTATAAGTGTCATTTTTCAACAAATAAATACAGCAAAGATGACAAAATAAAATTTATTTTTAAAATCAATTATGGCTCTCAGGTACAAACTTGACATCATCATCGAGCACTCGACTCTAATTAACAACACAAGAAAGCCAGCAAAAATGGCACGAGCATCCACAATTATTTGTCTTTTAGACAATACCAAAACCCATCAAGTGCATATCATGTTCAATTAGACAAAAGAAAGGTAGCTCCGCATCGTAACACTTAGGGCAAAACATGTATGTAAAGTTAAATGCCAATTAAAAAGAATCACAAACAACTAATGATATTTGCACAAGGGACAATTATTAACCAAACCAAACAACCACATTTAGCCATCCCACCCAATTCTTCAAAGCCTCTTCTTCCGACAAAATTGTATCATTACAAACATAATAAAGTCAATTCGGTCGGTAGAAGAGGTTGAAGACATGAGCGGGAGACAAACAAGGAACATTTGAAACACCAAGTCCAAAACCAATAAATTAACAAATTCAATCCCATCTCCCAAACCAAAGACAAATACTTCTCCCAAATGGGATGAAATGTAGATTGACAATCATTATCAATTTGTCCATCTCACCCCATTTGGGAAAGTACCTGTCAAGGACAGGAAGATGAACCCAAATTCACAAAGGGGAAGTGTATCATGTTCATCTAGACAAAATAAATTATGAGTCACAGTCATCCCACCCTTTTCTTCCAGCCTCTACTGCCAACCAAATTTCATCATTACGAACATAATAAAAACAATTTAGTCGGCAGAAAAGGTGGAAGACATGAGAGAGAACAAACAAAGTACAATTGAAAATCCAAAACAACTATGGCTCTCAGGAATAAACATTCATCTAATCATCGAGCACTCAACTCTAAATGATAACATAACAATACAACACAAGAAAGCCATCAAAAGTGACACGAGCATCCATAATTATTTGTCTTTTTAACAATACCAAAACCAATTAAGTGCATATCATGTTCAATTAGACAAAAGAAAAGTAGCTCCGCATCGTGACACTTAGAGCAAACCATGTGTGTAAAGTTAAATGACAATAAAAAAAGAGTCCATACAAGTTACAACCAATGATCTTTACTCAAGGGACAATTATTAAGCAAAAGGATATAGGACAACTAAACCAAACCCAATATTTCTATTTAGGGTTATTATTTCAGGGTTAGGGTTAGGGTTTCGGTTTGGTTTAGGGTTAGGGTTAGGGTTAAGGTTAGGGTTTAGGTTTAGGTTTAGGGTTTAGGGTTAAACCCTAATCCCTAACCCTAAACCCTAAAATAGAAAACCCAAAACACAAACCCACAACACAACCAACCCAGAACTCAACAAAATAAACCCAACCCAGAACGCAAACAAACCCAGAACACAAACAAACCCCAGAACACAACCAACCCACAAACATAAACCCAGGAACACAACATAAACCCAGAACACAACACAAACCATCTCTTGATACAACCATCAAACATTTTCATTAGGCCAGAACAACACCATCAAAGAGGGCACCATCAAACAACAACAACAACAGCACAAGATTATGGAATAGATTCATAATCAATATCATTAGGCTCAGAATCTTTAACTTCAAGAGACTCCTCATCCTCAAGTTTAGAATAACCACAGATCCAATTTTGGCAAGTCACGAGAGCCTCAACATTTTTGGGCAACAAACGTGTACGGTATTTTGTTAAAATTCTTCCCCCATACTAAATGAAGACTCGGAGGCCACAGATGTAATGGGGATAGCCAACACATCTCTAGCCATCTGAGACAAAATAGGAAAAACTCCCATGTGGGTTTTCCAATAGGCCAGAACATCAAAGTGGTCATCTTGGTCAGCTGGAGCAAGAGGGGCAGTGAAATATGATTCAATATCACATTCAATACCCCTACTAGCAGCAACATTGGCACCAAAACTCTAACAAACAAACCAGAAAATAGCATCACAAAACTATTAACAAACACAAACAAGAAACAACCGATCAAATATGACACAAAAATAGCCAACCTTTCCAAGGTTGGCCTTCTTAAAAGGACGGGCAATCGACCTTGCAAAACTTGGAGTGGAGGAATCAGATTCGGTAGTCACAGAAGATGTAATCGAACAGGGTTGGAGTTGGACATGAGAACAAGTACTAGCATAGTACGTATACAACTCAGTCTAGGCATCAACAACCTCTTTAACCTTAGCATCACGATCTTGGGGCTCAAAAATAGTAGCATACAACTCATGAACAAAGTTTTTTTTGTAACGAGGATCAAACATGATAGTAATAGTAAGAATCAAAGAATAATTCTCCCAATACTTGTTAAATTTTTATACATAGGAGCAGCCATAAGACGAATAGAATCAGTTGGATTACTTTTAGCATAAAACAAAATGCTTTCAATCAAAGCAATATTCTCAACATATAGATTGGCAGTGGGGTAATCAGAACCAGAAGAAAAGACAAGTGATTTCATAAAAAGGTTCAAGAAAATCACAAACATTTTGGACAATATCCCATTCAGAATCAAGTAGAAACAAATCTAAACCATGCTCAAGTAAACAAAACCTATCTACAGCCTCCCTAGCATCCAAACACCTAAGGAGCATAAAATAGGTAGAATTCCAACGAGTACGAAAATCACCAAGCAATGAACCAGAAAAACCAGTATTCACATACTTAACACATTCATCAAACCTCTCTTTCCTAGGGTTTGAATAAGAAACATAGGTAACAACATGTTGCAACTTCAAAACAGTTTCATCAATAAACTTAAAACCAACTTGGACAATCAGATTTAATATATGAGCAGCACATCTAACGTGAAAGAAATTACCAGAACAAGGCAACACATTAGTTCTATTCAAATCCTTAACCATCTCTTGAATCATAACATCATTCGCAGTAGCATTATCACAAGTTAAAGAAAATACTTTATCTCTAACATTCCACTCATCAAACAAATCAAGAGTTAACTTACTCAACTCCTTACCTGTGTGGGACCTAGGAAAATTTCTAAAAACAAGAATTATAGAACGCAACACCCAAGAGGGATCAACATAATGGGCAGTCAAAACAGAGAAACTAAGATTATTAATTGAAGACCACAAATCACAAGTAAATCACGCTTTTCCTTCTAAATTACCTAAAGTTGTCTTTAACTAAGCTTTAAGAGCAGCAAATTGATTAGTGCAATGCTTAAGCATAGTATTGCTAGTAATATGCTTCACATTAGGATTCAAGTAAGAAAGCAAATCCCTAGTCTTAGTATGTTCAACCATCAACAGTGGTTATGCATGACACATAATAGCTTCAGCAAACATACGACAGAAAGATTTTTTATCATAATGCCCCCCAGGTTGAGCAACTTTTATTTTTAAGTAAGCTTCACACTATTCTAAATGTTTATTTTGGTATAGTACCTTGGGTTCCATCAGCACGATAAGTCTTAGCATTGCAATGCTTACAAGTAGAAAAGATCTTACCATCATCCTTCTCAAACAAGTGGAAGTGCTGCCAAACCTTGGCAGTGCGCCTCCCAAACAGAGCCATGGGTTTGGGGAGAAATGGTTTCCTCATCAACAGAAAGGGAATTGGACCCAATAATGGAGTCCAGTGTCATTTGATCAACTGAAAAATTACATTAAGAACTCACTCAAATCATTCAAATAGGGCAGGGTCTAGGATTAGGGTTAAGGTTAGGGTTAGGGTTAGGGTTAGGGTCTGGGGTTAGGGTTAGGGTTTAGGGCTTAAGGTTTATGGGTTAGGGGTTAGGGGTTAGGGTTTAGGGTTTAGGGTTGAACCCTAAACACTAACCCTAACCCAGTATTTAAACCCATAACACAAACCCTGAACTCAAACCCAGAAACTCAAACCTATAAACTCAAACCTAGAAACCCAAACACAAATCCAGATACACAAACTCAAACACAAACCCATAAACAAAACCCAAACATAAACCCAGAATAAAACACAAACACAAACCCAGAAACTCAAACACAAACCAGGAAACAACAAACCCAACAACAGAAACAAACCCTACAAAAACACAGAAACAACAAACCCAACAACACAAAAAAAACCCAGAAATAAAACCCTAACATATATGTAGTTTTTTATTTTCAATTCCGAAAAATTCACTACACTTATGATACTTGACATATAATTTTAGACATTAGTTTTATCCCTTGTATCATCAAAAGCAAGTTTGTCTTGGAACGAGGGAGAAAAAAAGGATCATTATTATCAGTTTTATACTTTAAGGAACAGGTTGCATCATCTAATGATTAAATCATGCATCAAAATTTTAAAATGAAAACAGATCTCAAAATAAACATATAATAATATTAAAAAAACTAAATAAATCATGCATTAAAATTTTAGCACAAACCCTAAAATTCCAGATCTGAAACATCTTATACTAAAACGTGATAACTAATTACAACATGAAAAAAAAATCATGCAATTCCAGCAGATCTGCAAATCTAGACCATCACATAATCTACACACTCACACATAAAGCAGATTTCACCAATTTCCAAAAAAAAAACAAAATCAAAAGTTTAAAAAACTTACATGGATGCGACATTGCTTTTTGATAAATTAAATTTTTGTTTTTTGCTTTTCTTTCCTTTAGATTTTCAATTTGTTACCTCGCTTTTTATGTTTTTTTTAGATCCTAGCCTCTTCTTCAGAAGATCCTCGTCTTTTTTAGTTTTTCTTCAGACCGTCTTGCTCAGATCTTCACCACCCTCAACTTCCTCCAGATCTTCGCAAAAAAAATTAGCATTTTTGCGTTTATCCCTTCCACGCGCACAATAATTATGGCTTTTTAACATTTTAACTCGCAAATAAATTAGGGTTCTTAAGTTTTTTGATTGAGATAGAGAGTGAGAGACTTCGTCTTGAGGTCAGAGAGATAGAGAGGGGCTGAGAAGTGAGAATGTAAGATTAGGGTTTCAATTTCACTCGGAAAAATGACGAAATGAATGGGGGTAAAAAAAAATGGGGGTTTTATATTACAGTTTGGGTTAGAGTTTTTAGGGTGTTTTCATCCGTTGGATGAAAAGATAGAAGGGCTGAGATTTGCTCTTAATGAATTTAGGGTGAATTTTTATCTATTTTCATAAGAGAGTTAGGGCTAAGGTTAGAGAGTAAATGATAAATGAAAGCTGAGATTTAGTCTTTCTCAAATGAAGGGCTGAGATTTGCTCATTCAAGGGGAGATCCATTACTTACTCTATTTGACCAATGAGCATTGAGTTAGAGCAAGCAAATGGATTGATATTCTGATCAATGGTTGGAGTTTGTCCATTTTCATCTTCTTCCAAATCAATGGCCTTAATTTTGTCATTTTGATTAATTTGATACTTTTTAGTTTTTTCATTTGATAATTCTAAATTAATCATTCTAGTATTGATGTATTATTGACTTATTGTCCATTATTGATTTAATTAAGTTTAAAAATTAGTATTATTGACTTATTGTTAGAAATGTAGATAAATTAGAAACTTTATAAATTCAATTAGTTATTAGTATTATTAATTTCAAATAACTTATTACTTATAAACTTCAAAAATTATAAATATACAAAGTTGCGAGCATCTGAAAGTGTTATCACTTATCAGTTAGTTGTTAATTAGTATTTAACTATTATATTTCAGTTGTGCTTACTAGTTAGTAGTTACTAGTACCTAGTACCAAAGTATTAATCATTAATCAGTATTCACAAATCGAACAAATTAGGAATATAGCAAGAACCGAAATCAAACAATTTGATCTGAGACTCTGAGTCATTTCACACCTATTTGTGCTTTGATGGTTAATGTATCAATCATTAATCAGTATTCACTAATGTCTAATCATAAGTTGATTAAGTTCAAATAAATTATAAACTTCATACTTTTCATGCTTTCCTAAATATAATTTCATCATACTTCATCACTTCATGTCAGTGGCGGATCCAGCGTGGGTTCAATAGGCTCAACTGAACCCACGCGGATCCGGGTAAAAAACAGAGAAAACTGGTAAAAAAAAAAAGTGGAAATAAATAAAAAATTAAGCGTTTTAATTCATTGAAACACATTGTAGCTCAGCGGTGGAGTATATGTAATGGAGTACTTAATGTTCCTCAGTTGGTCGCGGGTTCGAATTCAACGATAATGTGTTTTATTTCCTTAGTCTTTCTTTGCTTTTTTCTTTATTTTCCTTTTTTCTTCATTCTCCTTTTACTTTTTCAGTTCTCTCTTTTAAGTTTTATCTATCAATCTCTCCCTCCCACCAAATAAAAATATAGTAAAAGGTATAGAATCTTGTTTTTTTTTCCCAATTCTCTATATAAAATTAGTTACTAAAAATTCACTAAGTTGATTACTTGATTCACTTATCAGATATTTACATGATATGCAATGAGAAGAGTGTTAAAATGAATAATGTTCATATATTCTAAAACTTTAATATATGCATTTATAAACTAAATGTGCAAATATTAATTTTTGAAATGGAAGAATAGTATACATCACTTTCTAAATAAAATTCTTGATAGCGTTTATTGTCACTCAAACTAAAATAAAAGAACTTATTAGTGTTGATTCATTGCTAGTTAATCATTTTACATTTCATGCTTGTGCTAGCTAGTTGTTAAAGTTTCATATTTTAGTTTTAACTTTTAACACTTAATTAATAAGTTGATTTAATGAAAAATCTCTTAATAATTGATACTCATAGTTTGTATAAGTATGTAGTTTGTTAAGAAATTGATAGTCTTTTATTACTACAAGTAGTTAATTAGATATTTCTTTTTTGTAATGATGTAATCAAGAATGAAAGCTCCGCTAAGTCTAATTGTTGAAAGTTTAATTTTCGATTTCTTTAAAAATTTGTAATTCAAAATAATAAAATTTGAATTGGAATTTATATTCAAACTACTCCGAACCCACGTGGTCCAATTCATGGATCCGTCACTGCTTCATGTCTCGTAGTCTCGGTGTCTCCATTATCTTCATACAATCAGTCAATCATACTCTAATATCATATTCTCATTTTCTTCATTAATAATTCTTTAGTTCAACGCATCTTTTACAGTTTAAATCATTATGTTGTTATATAGTGATCCAGTGAGAGTGAGTAAGTCACTAACTAACTAAATGGCTAAGTTTAATGACTCTAATCGTCTAATCATTAATCAATATGGAGTATGGAGTATGGACTTATAGATCATGGTTGTTAATTGTTAGGTGTTTTGTGTTCACAAAGAATTGAAGAAGTGAAGAACAAAAGTATTTTATCTCGATTATCGAATGTCGGACCTCCAAAGTCAAAACTCTAATCCTAATTTGATAACTTGATGATTGATCATTATTCATTAATGATTAATCACTTTAAAGTTTAAATCTTCAATGCATATTAGTATATGTATTAATGCAAGTTTTGACATCTTGATTGTTATTTAGTCAATAATGTATATGTATTAGTAATTAGCCAATAATATAAGTTAAGTCTTAGTTTAGTTACTTTAGTTACTTTTAAATCCATAAGTCTTGACATGTTAACTGGTATAATTTACGATTTTGTAACTTAATATATATGAAACATAATTGTAATTGAATTTTATGATTTTAATCATTTGATCGATAATTATTTAACAATAGTTATAATTTATATAAACCGTTTGCGACAATACGAAGTTACAAACTAAACACCTCCAAAGAAGTGACCCAACTTTACCCGAAAGACGGTCGACGGCTCGAGCTAAACCAGCTCAACCCGATGTCGATTTGTTCCGAACCAAATTATTCCGAAAGTCAGCTTAAGCCGACCCAACTCAACCCGATGTTGGCTTGTTCCGAGAGCCGATTTGTTCCGACCCAAATCCTTCCGAGAGCCGATTTGTTCCAACCCAAGTCCATCTGGCGCCGGCTTGAGCCGACCCAAGTATGTCCGAGAGCCGATTTGTTCCGACCCAAGCCCATCCAACGCCGATTAGAGCCGACCCAAGTCCTTCTGAGAGCCGATTTGTTCTGATCCAAGCATTCCGAGAGCCGATTTGTTGCGTCCCAAGTCCATCCGAGAGCCGATTTGGGTCGACTTCACCTTATTCCATTCCGACCGAAATTCACGCAACCCAACCACCAGCCGACCCAAACCCATCCGACCCAGTTCCAAGACACCCAGTTGGACCCGCCCAAGGCCACCCAGACCCACCCAGTTCCGACCCACGGCCCACCCTCACCCAGATTATTCCAACCCACATTATTCCTATTGGCTTAATACAATTCTATCCTCGTCTGATACTTATCTTTAGGCCCATAGACCTTGCTAAGATAGTACTGGATCAGGCCCATGCTCATTAAGAATGGCCCAGACGGCTATCATCGATAAGGTACTAAGGTGCCCGATGAGGACCGGTATATCAGGGATACATGCATCATGTAGATTCTCACTCTGGTTATTCGGAGATACATGAATAGTTTGACCATGACGGTCTTCGACGGTCCACATAGACCGGTATGGAACTTAGACTGCCCCATACTCGTAAGGGTGTGCACCGGTCCAGGACGGGACCGGAATCCGGGATTTTTTTGGACCGGGACCGGACAGGAAAAATTTCGGTCCGGTCCTGGACCTCTTGGACCGGAATTTTTTTTTTCAAAAAAAAAATCTTTTTTATTTTATTTAAATATAATTATAAATTATATACATTAAAAATTAATAATTTTAATGTCAAAAATCCTAAAAGAATAAATACTAGGTTTTTAAGTTTCTAACTTTCTACCATTTAATTTTATTTTAACATATAAACTTTTTTTTGTACTCAAATAATAGAAATTCCTGTCCAACCGGTCCAGACCGGAATTTTCCGAACCGAATCTGGTCCAAATTCCGGTCCGGTCTGGTTCAAATTCCGATCCGGACCGATTTGTGTACACCCCTACATACACGGATCATCCATAATTAGATTTATTGGATCAAATTTTCCATACTACACGTACACTACTTCATTCCACAGGCATATAAAATATCACCCACTATTAGCCGTCACTCTTTCTTTTCTTTTTCGCCCATTTGCCCCCATCCCGAATAATGCTATTTTGACATCAGCCAACTATGCTATAGACAAAGCTTTAGAATTTTTAACCTGCAATTGATTCATCTTTATAAATTAGTAACTAGTGTGTGGCCCGGGCGATGCCCCGACTTCATACATTGAGTATTTTATTTTTTATTTGCATTTGAGAAAGTTTCAAACTCTTTTTTCCGTCTTTTTTCATTAATTTTTCATATTTAAATGAGGGATTTACATATTAATATGGAGAGATATCTCACAACTCATTGCTAGTTAAGATGGTAATGACTAATGAGTGAGATTTTCAACCTAGAAGGTCTAGTGTTCGAATCTTCCTCCATGCATTTTGATTGTTAGTTGAATGGATAATAACATAATGCAAGAAAAAAGGGAGGGGTGACACGTGGCGCGTAGACTTTCTTAGGAACGCTTTTCAATATATTAGTATAGATGTGTAGATCTTTGTCCTGCAATATTCCTTTTATGTTTTTTCTTTAAATAATCTTGTGATTATTCTTTATTTTTGGCCATGGCTCGGTTATCAAGACAACATATTAATATAATGTAGTAGCATCTATACTAATATATTAAAAAAGTGTTCCTAAGAACGTATATGTGCCACGTGTCACCATCCCTCATTCAGTGACATTCTATTCACGTCTTTCTCATATATTAAAAAAAGAAGCATTGTTCACGTGAAGATTCGAACCCACAACCTCAAGTATGAAAGAAAGGGATCCAACCATCACTCCACCATATTATTATTGCTTATTTAATCAAAATTAATGATGATATATGAATGGAAAACTTTTAAATTTCATATAATGAATGAGATTACTTTTCTAAATGATTATGAGAAGACTTATTTAACTACTACTTCCTCCGTAACATAATAACTGCAACAAATGGGTATTATTTGTGAGGTATAAAATATTTATTTGTTGCACTTATTATTTTACGGAGGAAGAACTAAATTGTAGTATAGAGAAAACCCGGGGAATCTCCCGGGCCTAAACACTAGTTAAGTATTAATAAACTAATTAACTGACGAGGTCAGGGCGCCAAACACAGGGTACAGACTAACCACATACTAATTACTGCTAATTGTACTAATTGCATTATTAATTAATTAACTAGTTGTTGGCTCGGGCGATGCCCCTAATCATTTATCAATGTGAATTTGAAGTCTTAAACCAAACACTTGAGAAAAGTGGAAAAAAAGAGTTATATGCATTAGATTGTGCTTAGGAAATTAAATGATCTTCGAATTCTTTTTAAATTTTCTACATAGTAAATTATAACATGAATTATTCATCAATATAACCTCGGTTTCAAGAGAGTACATATATATAAATATATAATTACTTATAAAAAAATATAATACAATCTTTTTTTTAACGTAGGTTGATGTGTAAGAATACAACCGATGCAATAAAATGGTGTAGTTGTGTTAATTAAGGAGGTTATAAAAATTTGAAGAGCTTTTGTTTGTTTTTATTGTAAGATTACTGAAAGGGTAGGACATGCTATTATTAACATTAGCTTAATGAGTATTAATATATACATTTATATTTAATTGTCTTAAAAATAGGACATTATCTTGTCTTTAAATATATATTTTTTCCCCATAAAGACCAACATGAGATTGTAGAGTAGTTGGTTAATGCACTTATATCTTAAATGAGAGGTCATGGGTTTGAGGCATATAATACACATTTTTATTGTTTAATATGTCGTTTGATTGCGTGGGGGAGGGGGGGAGTACATGTGGCAGCATGGCATGTTTTTGCTGTGGGTTTTAGATATATATATAGATTGACATGTTCTAGGATTATGTTGATGCAGTGGTGTTTTACGAATAAGGAAGTTCTTTGAAGTTGGTGTTTCAGTCTGCCGTCTGTTCAATCAAGTCTCATTCGAATTGTTTATAAAATTAGAAAATCACTCTTCAAAAATTCAACTTTAAGGGGAATTTTGTACCTTTAGATGCACTCTAAATTGCTTTGGACTGTCAATTATTAATCCGCGTATAGTAAATATTTCAATGCTTATTCGCAATTCTAAAAACTTCATATATCAAAATCCTAATTCTAAAAGCCACGGAGAAGATAATGTATGAAAATGAGTCATTTCTATTTTTTATATAAGAGAAAATGTGGTTGTAAGAGAGTATGTGATTAAGCCAAGTCAATGAGTGAGACAAATTAGGGTAAGAAGGAAATTTTTTACTTATATAAGGAATGAAGCAAAAGTTAAAAAAAACTGCACCAGACAAATAAAAATCAAAAGTAGGAAAACTTGGAGTAATGTACGTAGACAGAATTCCCTAATCAATCATCTAAAACTATCATAATATTTAACTTTTACACCGCTCTATAGTTTATATAATAATATCTTACTAAATCCTGTCGCATGTACATTTTCACTAGAAAAACACATGATCACTAATGAACAATAACTTATCATCTAGATGTGCATGCCTTAATAAGTTGAGTAATATGGAATGAAGGGAGTATTTGATTATTAGTAGTATTTATGGTGTTATGATTAGTTTTACTCCCTCCATCATATATTAATCATCCTTTTTGGACATGCATATTAACAGTAATTCCTCACCACACGTTTTAATAATAATAGTAGATTATAGGTTGGTAAAGATTTTTGGGTAAATAAAATTAAAGTAAGAGTATGAAAAATTAATTGAGTTAAGAGAGAGAGAGAGTGTTAATAATGAGGGCCCCCACATCATATAATATGAAAAAAAGTGTGAGAAACAGAATTAGTGGAGGGAGTCACATTATACAGGATTATTGGTGGGATAGGTAAAATGATTTTTCCGTTTAAGTTGAATGGAAAGTTATTTGTAAAATGACCAAAAAGCATTAGGGACACTTATTATCATTTTCTTTTGAACATAACAATTTCATCATTTGAGTATGGAGGGAGTAGTATTTTAGTAATTTAATCTAATTATTATTATTATTATTACTATTATTATTATTATTATATATATATATGTGTGTGTGTGTGTGTGTGTGTGTGTGTGTGTGTGTGTGTTTAAGTTCATATGAGAAACACCCTTATGGTGAGAACCATTGTTGTTAGAATCGCGATTCGGATCGTACGATCCTACGATCCAATTTTAGCAAAACAATCCATATCGTAAGCAGAATCGCAAGGCTGGTAGAACCGCAGCAGGATCGGTCAGGATCGTAGCAGGATCGGTAGGATCGTATAGGATCGGAGTAGGATCGGACGATCCTGTTTTTCACTTAGATTGTTGCAGGATCGATCAGGATCGGAGTAGGATCGGTCAGGATCGGTTAGGATCGGTCAAGATCGAAAGATCCTACTTCTTTACTTATTAAAATGATCCATAAAGCAACTAACTTTTCCTTTAAGCTAGATAAATGACAACCTAACTTCATACACGCAAATATTTCTCTTCTCTAATCTTTTATGACTCTTGCGAAGCCATATTAACTTTGAAATATCAATATTTTGTGAGAAAATCTAGGTATTTAGCATCCATATTGTTTGAAAGATGTGTTTTTATTCATTTGGAAGCATTTTTGTTACTATTTTTTGCAATTTGGTAGGATCTTACGATCCTACGATTCGATTCTACCGATTCGATTATACCCCCCTTACCGATCCAAACTGGGATCTCGATCCTAACAATATTGGTGAGAACCGTGAAAACCTGCTCTTTTTTCCTCATTTTATGAAGATTTTACTCATTCAACAATGTTATTGCTCATTTTATGTTTTGCTTATTTTATATTTTTGCTCATTTAACATTATTGTGTTCATTTCACAACGTTTTTGCCCATTTTACGTTTTGCTCATTTTATGTTTTTACTCATTTAACCTTTTTATGATTATTTTAAGTTTTTCCTATTTTGCATTTTTGCTCATCTTGTACGTTTTTGCTCAATTAATGTTTTCTACCATTTTGGGATTTGCTAATTTTAATATTTTTGGCTCATTTTATGAATTGTTTGCTGATTTTAAGTTGTTCTCACCATAAGTTTTTGGCTCATCTCTTTCGAATACGAAGTGTCCGTGATCTTTCTATAGGAAAATTTGTTTATGTCTATTGTACCACAATTAATTACATATCTTAAATAAAAATCCTAATATAGTATATATGAAAAATCTTTGATACTACTAAACATATAGAATCATTCCATGATTTCATATTTCATCACATAACTACATAAATGCCCCTCAAAAAAAATAAGTTCAAATTTTAATATGTAAAGTAGTTGAAATTAGTAATCATAGATGGATGATCTTTCCAAATATTTTTGATCCACTGCTGTATTATTAACACTGCTGTATTATTAATTCTTTATTACTATAAATTTATTTATGATGATTTTTCAACATAGAAATATAAATATTTATAACAGTGCTCAAATCCGTAAATAACACATGTCACAATTCCATTAGTAAATAATTTTTGCATCAACAATTCTGAAGATTCTGAAGATGACCCTCGAAGTTGAATTCTATAAGGACGGCCGCAAACGATGGCATGTTGTGCCTTGTGGTCGATGATTAGCGGCCCGGTGGTGTTGTTGCGTAAGATTTTGAGTTTGCTGCTCAATAACAGCTTCTAGTTGTAAGGCATGTGCCAAAACCCCCCACTTCATGTTCTCACACAAATTTGTTGTGATATTATTTCCATGTATGCGTCACACTTCTAGAAAAATTATAAGTAATTGTTATTAACGAAACCACCATTCT